>JAMQGT020012334.1:7500-15979 GCA_024447675.2 Pterophyllum scalare | reverse complement strand
AAAACGGAGTCGCCAATAACCAGAGTTCGTCTCCTCGGCGGTGTGTGACGGCGAATGGCCGTTCAGCGCAGGCCGATCACACCGGTGAGTGATCCCGGGGCTTTGTGTTGCGGACTACGCTTCCTTCCTCACAGTCACCCAACCGTGGCTGCAATCCCTGCTGCCGCGACGTGTGGGGGGGCTGACGGCGCGCTCGACTCACCGTGGTTCCGTCACTCTAGACTGCAAGCGCTAGCTATCCGAAGTGGCCAGGGTGGAGCCACACGTGTCCATAAGCAAGCCTGGCCTCCCAGAGCTACAAACTACACTCTAGACATTCCTTACAGAGACCGAGCGACTCCTAGGACCGAAGGAGCAGCTTTGAAACGTGCCTGACAGCCCAGGACGGTGCAGGATGGACAGAGGACCCCATGCTGTTGGTGAGTCCACTAAGAGCTAAGCTACTGCGCTCGTTACTACACTAACGATTCTAGAAAACGAATAAAGTGAATAATGAGAATACTCGTATTAAGCAAAGAGTGTGCTCTATATAAAGCAGGTGAAGATTACAGTGAAATATGCAATTATCCAGGTAAATCGACGTATACAAATTAACCAGCTAACAGACACCAAAACACCACTGTGCTCTGAAACAGGAACAGGAAGTGATACAATACCGCAGTGAGAGCCAACACCAAGTGGTCAGTATGTATAAAAGTGGTCCAAGGAAGGAACAGTGGTGAACCAGTGACGCATTAACTTTTACATCACGTGGATGGCTGGGTGCCTGTGCATCGCTTAGCTGGGGAACACCTGGCACCAGGATGCACTATGGGAAGAAGGCAAGCCGGCAGAGGCTGTGTGACGCTTTGGGCAATGTTCTGCTGGGAAACCTTGGGTCCTACCATCCATGTGGATGTTACTGTGATACATATCACCTACTTAAGCATTGTTGCAGACCATGCACACCCTTTTATGGAAACAGTATTCCCTGATCACGGTGGCCTCTTTCAGCAGGATAATGCTCCCTGCCGTAAAGCAAAAACGGTCCAGGAATGGTCTGAGGAGCACACCACGTACTTGAGGTGTTAACTTGGCCTCCAAATTTCCATCTGTGGGATGTGGTGGACGAACAAGTCTGATCCTCGGAGGCCCCACCTCACAACTTACAGGATAGTGTTATGCTTGATTGGTGCAAATAGAAAAGATCCAAAAATGCGGTTTGTTTGAGATGGACCGCTTCATGGTTCAGGATCAGTATAAGTGTCTGTGTTATGATGGCCTGACTGAAGTCCAGAAATGTCACCCAAGGAGAAATCTGATACTTTATGAAACAAAAAATACGATAAAGAACTTGAGCTGTTGTACAGCTGAAAACTATTTCAAGCAATAACTGGAAACATTTTGCATTAGTTGGGATTAGTTGCAGTAGTTGGGATCATCACTTTCAAACACTTACTGAGTGTTGGAAACTGTTATGGTATGTCGATGTGTCTCCTACATGTATCCATTCTGTTATATGACTCATTTTTATGTCCCTGTTATGTATTGACCAACGGGGGAATCATGCTGTTATTTAAGTAGAAGTCTAAAACCCGCAGGGCACCCGGTGTGCAGTATATGAACAGCACATCACAGGAAGTTGTGGTTTCAGAATTTAGCCTGCAACACTACATTTAGCCTACAAACTTCCACATCACATCATTCAGTGTGCTGTTTCTCCCTGTTTTCCTTGTGCGTGGGTACATAATCCAAATTCAAAGTAAGTCTCCTGCTACATACAGGGACAAATTATTTTTGCTCAAAGTGCTGCCCATAATTGAATTCCCAGGGATTATAACATAAACCACATTTCACTGCTGAAAAAAGCAACAGCATGTGTGCTAAAGGTTTGGGCATTCGTAACAAAATCAAAACTTTTTTTTTTTCTAATTACAGTACTTGACTATGTTTCACTCAAAAAACCCCAAAACATTCTCCTCATTATATGCCTGTTGTGCCTTTGTTTTCCCGTGGCAGCAGTCTCCAAATTTTAATCATTTTGGAGAGAATGCAGATTTGTGGGAAAAAAGGTGTAAAAGCAGTTTATTGCGAGGTGTAATTTTTTTTAATCTCCATTTCACATACCCTCCTCCTTACATTTCCCACTCTTTCCAGCTCTGTATGCAGCTCCGCGATACGCTTCTGCCGTCAGGTTTCTGATGAGATTAGGCACCAATTTCTGGCGAGGATGGAATCTTTGCAGATGACAACTCTCCTGAGCGTAGGTACTCTTCACATCCTGAAAGCCTGGTTAATGAGTTTGTGCGCACACACACACACACACACACACACACAGCTAAGATGGCAGGCAGTGACACCGGATCAGATTCCAGCAGTGCTTTTTTTTTTTTTCTTTCTCCGAGTTAAATTACAGGCTGGTTTGACTCTGTAGCAGTGATATGTAAATCAAATAATAATAATAATACGTAAACTGTAACAGTAGAAGATTATAAAGGCTGGAATCGCTGAAAACTGTAAGTTTAGACCGATCCCGCCGTCTTTGGCAGCATAAACACTGCTGGGTGTGATTTACAGTTGAAGCTCACCCATCTGAGCGCAGCGCTGCTCACCAGGTTTTAATAATATGACCTGAATCATTTGAATAATTTTTTCTGATGTCTTCAAACCAATCCAGCTGTAAGGAAGAATTATGTCTGTAACCCTGAAATCGTGGAACTGAGCACGTGCACTGGAAGAGAGTGCATGTGTCTGAGAGAGTGTGTGTGAAGCCTTTTTGATTTCCATCATTAAATATTAAATATGACTGTTAATATTTGATGGTGAGGCCTACCTCTTGATTTTTTTTTTTTTTTTTGGATGAGCTCACAGATGAAATTCACTTTTTCCTACATTTCCTTCACATCCTCTTCTTCTTGTTTTCTTCCAATTACTATTATTATTATTATTCATTACGAGCTCATTGGAGCTTGCTTTTCCGTGCTTTCCCTTTTTCCTGATGACGTTTGCGATCCGCCGGATTTTATCTGGCAACCCCACGCAAGGGGTCATAAGGTGAAAGGCGGGGTGCACCCCTGACAGGTCGGCAGTCTGTTACGGGACAATTGTGGCAACCGTCACCTCCGCACAGAAAACGAGCCCTGCTTAGAAAGGGACCAATGATCCGTGTGCTGTGAGGCAACATTGTAACCACTGGGCTGCCGGGGTGTTTAATACACACATTCGTGCCCCCCGTGGGAAGATTTATAAATCAGTCTACATCTGTTACTATTAAAGGGCCAAAATATTTCCTTTTTTATGTCTTTCTTACTTCTGATTTGCTTTTGTTTTTCCTTTAATATTTAATCTTTATCTCCTCTTTCATCCATTCGTGATTTTCCCAACTTTGTCCTTTTCTTTGGTCATTACTCCATAGTTTCCATTACCTCCCTTTGTTTTTTTACGCCCTTTTGTTTTTGCAGGCAATTTCTATCATTCTCCTGTTTCTTTATTGCTTCCCCTTCATTTGTTAAATGTATTTCCTTCTTTATTTTATTCCATTCTTCCCTCTCAGTGTGTTTGTAATTTAGTCCATCTCGCATGAATGTGTGTGCACTGCTGGCTCTCAGCCTAATGGTAACAATTTTCTTCTTTCTTCTGTTGCTGTGTTTCAACATTTGCTGTTTTTGCTTTTATTTTCAATCAGAGGGACAACGTGTCACTTATTTTCAGATGTGGTAGGCACTGCTGTTTGCAAAGGGGGTCAAACAAAATAAGCGTGATCCGTGCTAATGGTGATTCAAATTAAAATGTAAGGTTCCAACAGCAGCAGTGGGCAGTAAATATATCGCAGCTGCTGGAAGCAACATTTCTGTCCTGTTTAGGATTACAACAGCGCGGGGAGTGGAATAGAATAAGAAAAAGATCATAAACACAAACAGATGTACTTGGCTGCAATTGTCACACACAGTCGCTGCTGACATGTCTTCACTTCTGATCACCTATGATAACAAGAAATCTCCGCTGGCACGCTCAGCACAACAGTAAAGGCGCATTCCAACTTTCTTTCTCTCCTCTGTTTGAGTCATGAAAATCGAGTGTAGACACAACTGCTTGTTACCTTCTTATCAGTTCTGTTTGTGTTCTATTTATGAGTGGTAATATGATACAGTACATCAAGCTTTTGTGTCAGATGAGGAATGACAGTTGACACGAGCAAACTGGCACGACACAAAGGCAACAAGGGTTGCTGAGAGACAGATACCACTTCGCTGTTCTTCCCCCTTCCTCTCGTTCGTATCTGACCCAGTTGGAAGTGATGTGTAAGGGCTTCACAACAATGAAAAGCAAAGAGACAAGGGGAGAAGTAGGTGGAGGAGGCAGGGTTATCAAAGTAGGGAACGGGGGCGTGTAGGTGGGGGTCACCGAAGTAATCAAAAGTCTAATCTTGCGCTGCCTCGCTCTGGATTTTGATCTTTAATTCTGGGGTTTCTGTTCTTTTCATGACCAGAAAAACTTCCACCTCAGGCTGAACGCTGCCTGTTTTTTTTTTTCCTTCTGCGTCTGCACTGATGTTTGTGAGGCGGTGGGGGTGCTTTTGTTTTGTTGTTGTTGTTTTTTTTCAAACCGCAAAATAATTTAAGAAGAAACTCCTGTAGGAGTAACTTGTATTAAAGCCCTCTGCCTCTTCGGTCTCATCCTCTCTGTGTTGTTTTGATTCAGCTTGTTGTGCTTATTTATCTCCATATTTAGATGAAGTTATATTTCACACAAAATCCTGTGCTGACAATGCATTACACTACATCTGTAAGTGGATTTGAATGCCATCAGCCAGTCCCAAAACTTCCACTTTATCAGCTTTAGATGAGATTAAAAGAAAGACAGTACAATCTTTTTACAATCTCAGGTTTTTTTTATATGTGAATTATTTTATAGGAATATTTAACACAGCATGTTGTAACAGTTCATAAGTAAATGTGTGATTTATGACACTGTTAGGTGTGTCAGTTTATATATAATGCATCTTGCATCTGCATATGTAAAATACCTACAGTTGGACTGCTGGACTGAAGTAAATATTTTTAAGATATCAAACAAGAATCATAAAAAATTTGGACACATGGACGAGTGTGTCCAAACTTTTGACATTTTCAAAAAAATATATATTTTCTGACAATTCTTTCATGGTTCACGCTTTACAGGGTTAAGGTCAAAGGTTGAGGTCAAAGTTTTCAGAGTCACAAAGGTTAGATCACCATAGCAGCTTATGCTGAATATATAAGCTGCTCTGGAACAAAACAAATAACACAACAACAGGAAAAAGTGCCTTAAAGTTCTGAAGGCAAAAGTTGTGCCTTATGGATTTTGGTGCGTACTGACATGGTAACGTCACACATTTCCTGCAGATTTGTCGTCTCTCTTTCCACCAAATCCCAAAGGTGCTCTACTGGACTGAGACCTGGTGTCTGTGGAGGCTGTTACAATACAGTGAACTAATTGTCATGTTAAAGAAACCAGTTTGAGATGATTTGAGGTTGACATGTTACATTATTCTGCTGGAAGGAGCCTTCAGAAAATGAGAGGATTGTGGTCATAAGGTGATGGGCATGGTTGGGGATATTACCCAGGTAGGCTGTGGCATTTAAACTATTAATTACATTACTACTAAGGAACCTGAGGTGTGCCAAGAAAATATCCCGCACACCATTACACTATGACCACCAGCAGCTGGAACCGTTAATGCAAAGCAGGATGAATTTATGCTTTCACATTGTCTATACTAAACTCTGACCCTGTTCTTCGATCACAGAAGAGGCACCTGATGTGGTCTTCTGCTGCTGCTGCTGCCCATCTGCTTCAAGATTTGAGATGTTGTGCGTTCAGAGATGCTCTCCTGTACACCTTGGCTGCAAAGAGTGGTTCTTTGAGTTCCTGTTGCCTTATCTTAGCTTGAAGCAGTTTTGTCATTCTTCTCTGACCTCTGGCATCAACAAGGCATTTTCACCAGAGAACTGCTGCTCACTTCTCTTTTTTCTCACTATTCTCTAGAGATGGTTGTGTGGGAAAAGCTCAGTAGATGAGCAGTTTCTGAAATACTCAGACCAGCCCATCTGGCACCATCAACCACGCCACATTTGAAGTCACCTAAATCGCCTCTCTTCCCCATTTTGATCCTTGGTTTGAACTTCAGTAGGTCATCTTGGCCATATCTACTAAATGCTGCCAACTAATTGGCTAATTAGACATTCCCATTAACAAGCAGTTGAACAAGTCATTTAACTACTTAATTAAGTGGCCACAGAGTGTCTGTGCCAGTAGTGGTGCTGTAGCAATGCATGCACAAAAACCCGGGTTCCCAACTGTCGACAGTTATGTGTGGCGAGGACATCAATGCTGATTATTGCGGTGAAGATGTAATGTAGTTAACTGTATACTTATTGTGATCCTTGGTTAACTATGGGCATAATGTTAATTAGGATGTCATTTTTCTCAGTGTTCAGGTGAAATAAGCCTAAGGCAATGATTATGTTTGTAATTTGGATTGGACTGTTAATGAGGCAAGTAGAGGTATAACTTGCAAGGGAAAAATACCTTTCTAACCTTATTTATTTACTGGGTTCAATAGTTTGCTGAATTAAATGTTCTTTCCACGTGCATTTATATGCGGGGTTGAAAATAATGCCTCTCTATGACTTTGACTGTAGGCCATTTTAGGAAATTCATATTTAAATAGTAACATATTACTTGTTGAAATGTCCTTAAGCAAAAACATAAATAAATACATAAATCACAATTCACCAACTATCTTTTGATTCTTTTAGGAGGAAGCCAACGATGATTCTGGGAGGAGATGATTGCATGAACAATAAACAGTTGGGGTGGGTGGAAAACGATAAATGAGCACGCAAAACAGAAAAAATAAAACACCAAATCCTTTACAAGACCGGCGGCACGGTGGCTTATCACTGCTGCCTCACAGCTAGAAGGTCTGGGTTCGACTCCACCTTGGCCCTGTGGAGTTTGCATGTTCTCCATGTGTCTGTGTGGGTTTCCTCCCACAGTCCAAACACATGCAGTTACTGGGGTTAGGTTAATTGGTCACTTTGCCCATAGGGGTGAGTGTGAGTGTGTTGGCCCTGCGACCTGTTCAGGGTGTACCCTGCCTCTCGCCCTGTGACAGCTGGGATAGGCTCCAGCCCCCCCGCAACCCTGACCAGGATAAGTGGAAGAGGATGGATGGCTCCTTTACAAGATGAAGAGGGAAGTCAGGCTGCCTGAACTTACTTTGAACAACAAAAACAGCGTTTATGACAATAACACCAGATTCCTAAAAAATTAAATTATCCTTTCAAAGGAAAGAAAAATCCTCATTATGGTGCATCAGGTTTAAAATATCCATCCTTGACCTTCTCAGCTACCAACTTGAAACACATCACAGCATTTTTATGTACACTTGATTTGCTTTTCACCTCCTCATGAGCGCATACAGGTTGCTGTATTTACTGTTGCCAATAGGGGCCAGCATTGTTACATCAACCTCTAACTTTTCTCCGCTGGCATCTGCTGAGTGTTGAAAGCCAGCACAGAGCGGCTGGATGGCACACACTCAGCTACAGCTCAGACTGATAAGGGAATACACCAACCTCAGTCCAGTACTTCCTATTGGAATACACACAAACTGGTTCTGACTGGAGTGGATGGAGGAGAAGGTTGGGTGAAAGGAGGAAGAGAGAGGGATTAGAAGTCTAATAGGGAAGAAACATGGAGAGGGGGCAGTGAACAAACATATCGGCAAGTGATGCCAAAGTGGAAGTGGTGAGAGGCAGAGGAAGGACATATATGGGTAGGTGAAATTAAGAAATGGTAAAAGAAAAGGAGTACGATAAAGTCAGAGATGTAGGACCAAATAAGAACACAAGACAAAAACTTTGAGAAATAATGAGGATGAATTAGAGATTATAAATATTTAAAGATTATGAGGTTAACCTTTACTCCTTGTTTCTCCTTCTCTCCTTTTTTTCAGCTCCATTTCTCCTCTTGCTTTCTCTTTTCTCAGGTTTTCTCATCCTCTCCTCTTCCCCTTTCTGTCCACACATCCTTTCATTCACTTCTTTCTTCCTTTCCTTTTCATGCCTTTTCAATCTCCCCCCTCTTGCCTTCCTGCAGCCCACTCCCTCGCAGAGCGCTGGAGGTAGACAGTAATGAGAAGAGCTGACAGATTGCAGCAAGTTATCTGCTTCCTAATGCTACTTACATGGGGACAGCTTGCCATGTTCCCTCGATGAAGTGATGGAAAAAGAGGGAGCGAGGAAGGGGAAAGAGAGAAGCTTACCACTCTTCTTTCAACTTCCTCACATTTCTTTTCTGCCTGTATTCTGAAGACTTCCGCCCTGGTTAGTCTCCTTTTTTTTGTACCGCAGATGGAGAGGTTCATCAGATGATTCAGAGGAGTGTGTGTGTGTGTGTGTGTGTAATTATATCTATATATATATATATATAGATATATATATATAGATATATA
>JAMQGT020012334.1:0-2500 GCA_024447675.2 Pterophyllum scalare | reverse complement strand
GCGGATCGTGTGCACAGTGCGCCTGCCGACTCATTAACTGCAATAACATGCTATGGCAGCAACAGCACAAAAAGCCGTGCCGTGAAGCTCATCCCTCGTTTCTCTGCAGTCTGAAGCTGAAAACAGGAACATCTTAAATAAAGTAAGCTCAGACTTTTGTGCATTTGCTCAAATTTTACAGATGTTAGACCATCACCCAGTGTAAGGTTTAGGCTGGCCTAAGAAATTTTAACAGCAATGGTAATGACCAAATTCATTTTTTATGCTTCTATCTCTCTGTTTTTAAGGTTAGGTTTAAAACTTTCCTTTATGATAAAGCTTATAGTTAAGGCTAGATCAGGTGTCCCTGAACCCTCCCTTAGTTATGCTGCTATAGGCCTAGGCTGCTGGGGTTCCCATGATGCACTGAGTGTTTCTTTTCATTCACCTCTTTTTTCTCTGTTTATACCCCACTCTGCATTTAATCATTAGTTATTATTAATCTCTGGCTCTCTTCCACAGTTTTGTCCTGTCTTTCTCCCCACTGTCGCCAAATGCTTGCTCATAGGGGGCCCTGTTGATTGTTGGGTTTTCTCTGTAATTATTTGACAGTCTTTACCTTACAATATAAAGCGCCTTGAGGTGACTGTTGTGATTTGGCGCTATATAAAAAAAATTGAATTGAATGTTTGTGTAATGCTAATCAATCAGTATGTTAAAACTGTTTAATCTAAATGTTTTTAATGCTAAACTATATTTAATATTGTTATCCATGAATTTTCAAATTTCACTGTTTTCAATGGATAAAAATAATGAAGCACATTATTATTATTTTTATTAAGATGTCAAATTACAGATATTTACTTGTGACCGTGAGCAGAAACATTTGCTTTAATGGTGGAACATTATATTTAACTAATCTCTTACTTCTCAGAGAAGTCCAGTGTCTTATCAATAACAATATAATTTTTTGTTTTAAACTAGTTTTTGACAGATTTCTAACATATTGGTGTTTTCTTGTTTTAATGACAGGTGTTCAAATAAATGTATTAAATTAAATGCTTCAAAAAATAATAAATAAATAAAAGGAAAATACGACATCCAAATTGAGCTCTTCCCAGTAATCATATGACTAATCTATCATTTACTCCAACTCCAACATTATGACTGCATGGTTCCACTCGTCCTTGTTCCGCTCAGCAGCCACCACTCTTCCGCTTGCTATAGGCGCCGGTTAAGCCAGGATTATGTTCTCTTGTGGGCCCACACACAGACAGCTGCACTCACCACGGTCAAGTAGTTGTTATATCCATTTCTTCATGACTGCTTGGAGGACACATGTGTAGTTTGTGCAGCGTATTGTGGTGTCTGCACAGAGAAGTCTACACAGTCAACAAGTTGGAGAGCACATCAGTGTCTGCAAGGAGCCCTCTGACAATAAAGTTTGTCATTTTGGCCAAACAGGCCCTTGCTCTGAAAAGAATAACACCCACATTGGTCTTCCGGCTTACAGCAGTTCTATGGATTATAGTTCTACATTATAGAACTGCTGTCACTGCTGTCCAAGAAGTTGGAGTCGAGTGCAGAGACTCTTCCGAGACAGCTGAAAGATTTCAAGGATCAGAGCCAGGAAGGGTTGCGCTAGCTAGTTAGCAATGACCGACCTTTCAAGGAATCTTGATCCAGACGTCATTACTGTCTCAGACGGCTAAAAAAAAAAAAAAAAATGCTAAAATGACTCACCAAATATACTTTTGCAGTTCTAACACACCTACTGTAGGTGACCGCTCAAGTAAAGTGTAAAACTTTATTGAGTGTAATGTTTTGGCACACCACGGAATCGAGCTCAGCTTGCAGTCCAGGCAGATGAGCTAATCTAGGTGCTCATCCTGTTCTCAAATCTCACATGTGCCATGCTGTTTAAGCGGCTTCAGCCTGCATACGGTGGCTGCTGCCTCTGCAAGCTGTTTTGCAAGCCCACCTCCAGCTGAGCTCTTCAATTTCATGCTTTTTCCTGACTTACTCAGTGCCATGTCCACTGTTACTCGTGCCTACTCCTGGTTCTAGGCCCTGCTTCTGCACTTGCTTCCTTTCCATGTATGCACCTGGCAACTCATACCACCAAATATAAATTACTGTGACAGGTGGCTTAACGAACCTTTTGTGATTTTAGTGGTTTGAAGAGAGCTGTTAGTCCATCCACCTCAACATCCACCCGATGTTGTCCTACACTAAATGAACATAATGCTTCTAATGCTCTGGACAGTAAATGGAGCAGTTAAAAATTCAACATAAAGTCAATGCAAAGACCATTTCCTTTCTAAAAAGCAAATAAGCTGCGTTGTATTGAAACATACTGGATATTATCTTCCAGTTAGCGCTTGCAAAACATAATCTAAACAGCAGGGACAGAGAGGTTCTCATCCTGCAAAGATTAATTATTTTAAAGGGAAAAAAAGCCCCATATTGGATTATTGTGCCTCAGAATATTATCTTCTATGTTGTCTACAATAAATATAGT
>JAMQGT020012333.1:0-62190 GCA_024447675.2 Pterophyllum scalare | reverse complement strand
TGATTTCCAAGCAGAACCCCGTGTTTCACCACGATCCTGCAAGCACAGGAGCTTTTCTACTGCTGTCCGCTTTGCTGCCCGCTGAATGTTATTTTGGCTAGCACAGCACTAACCAACCCAGTAACTACACAACCATCCAGGGTGGAGTAGGTCGCTATTAAAGGTTTTTATATCCAAGGAAGCTGAAGGCGTTAATGTATCTGTTTAAGTGTCAACATTTTGTGTGTGTGTCTCCCACTCCCTCCTCCTAAACTCTAAGGGACATCTGTCAAAGTGACCTCTCCTGTTTGTTTTCTCTTCCTCCGCTCACTTTGGCCCCTCAGGAATCCCCACCTCTGGCCAGACCTTTCAGATCTGACGTGGAGGAGATGCAACCGTCTCCCGCTTGCTTCTGCTACAATAAAACTGCTTTTTAGAGGTCACCGAGTCTGTAATTTGTTCCCCGCTAAAAAAGAAAACGGAACTTCAGTGAATGTCAGAAATTCAGCTTTTGATAGATTTATTTAGAGGGAAGAAAAGCAGTTTTTCCTTGATTCTCTGCAGCTCAGTGATTGCTTTATTCGATCGGTGTTTTGTTGTGTGAAAGTGTAAAGAAAAGCAGCCTGGTCTCAGTCGTCATCTCCCCTCTCCTTTCCTCCTGTCCTTCAGTCTTCCACGGGTACTTTTGGTGCCATCATTCCCCTCTGCTCTCGCTCCACATTCATGTTGCCTTCAATCTCACTACTTCAGATTAATTTCTGTTTTGGGGTGGGGGTGGGGGTGGGGGGTGGTAAGAGTTTGTTGTTTGGCTGCTTTGAGAAATCAGTTACTTCATATTTATTTTATGATTCTTTTGATTTATTTTCCCCCTTTTTTCTTTTTCACCCACCCCTTATTTTCCTTTTCCTTTCATGTTTAGGGGTTGCTTTAAAGTTTTTGATGTATATATCATACTGCACTAGAGGAAATATCTAGTTTTGTGTTTTTGAGAGGGGAGAGGGTCTAATAATAATCTGAGGAAAGGTAAATA
Source organism: Pterophyllum scalare (assembly GCA_024447675.2). NCBI lineage: Eukaryota > Metazoa > Chordata > Actinopteri > Cichliformes > Cichlidae > Pterophyllum > Pterophyllum scalare. The sequence continues at coordinate 61,181 of JAMQGT020012333.1, read as the reverse complement.
AGATTGAATTATTAGAAACAACCAGGGTGCTGTAATGAATCACAAGAAAGGAGCAGGCACAAGTAATCATATTTTAAAGCTGCTCTGTGTGAAGCTGTGGCCACAGGGGGGCAGTGCTGGTTGTTTTCCCACAGGCCTAAACGAGCCCACAGTCTGAACATCAACATCAAAAGTCCAACTCCAGTCCTTAGTTTTTTCAGAGCAAGGCAGTTAAATGGGTTTCTCTGCTTTGACATTTCCTCCCTGAAGCAGATACAAGAAGGGTTTCCCGCACACGGAGCAACATTCAACCCTCCTGCTCTTCTCCACCCAGCAGATAGTTTGCTCCCACTGTTTGTAATGCTTTAATTTTTAGAATTTTTTTAAGAGAATAATTTGTTAACTTAATTGAACTGTGCTGGTAATCACAAAGATATGTATGGCGAAAATTTGTTCCTCAAATAAATGCATGTAATAACTAATAATATGACTTGAATGTATGTTTCAATGGAAAACGCTCCACTTTGGGGCTTCAAATGTCTGAACGCTGCACATGAATGCATGAATGACAGGATTTTAGGGTTCCCAATAATGTAATCACAGACCAGACTCTATGTTGTAGTACCGGTGATTAAAATGGTAAAAAATGGAGTGAGCATTATCAAGAATGATTACAACTGCTCTAAAAGCAGCAGAAATGTGCAATGGCTGTTGTTTTGCCCCCTCCAACCCCCCCAGCACTACTGAGCGGCTCCTCACGGGCACTTTAAACCAAAGCACGTCACTAATAATGATGCTACAGTGGTGTGAAAAAGTGTTTGCCCCCTTCCTCATTTCCAGTTTTTTTGCATGTTTGTCACACTTAAGTGTTTCGGAACATCAAACCAATTTAAACAATAGTCAAGGACAACACAAGTAAACACAAAATGCAATTTGTAAATGAAGGTGTTTATTATTAAAGGTGAAAAAAAATCCAAACCATCATGGCCCTGTGTGAAAAAGTGATTGCCCCCTAAACCTAATAACTGGTTGGGCCACCCTTAGCAGCAACAACTGCAACCAAGCGTTTGCGATAACTTGCAATGAGGCTTTTACAGCGTTCTGGAGGAATTTTGGCCCACTCATCTTTGCAGAATTGTCCTAATTCAGTTACATTAGAGGGTTTACGAGCATGAACGGCCTTTTTAAGGTCAGACCACAACATCTCAATAGGATTCAGGTCAGGACTTTGGCTAGGCCACTCCAAAGTCTTCATTTTGTTTTTCTTCAGCCATTCAGTGGTGGACTTGCTGGTGTGTTTAGGATCATTGTCCTGCTGCAGAACCCAAGTTTGTTTCAGCTCGAGTACACGAACAGATGGTCGGACATTCTCCTTCAGGATCTCTTGGTAGACAGCAGAATTCATAGTTCCATTTATCACAGCAAGTCTTCCAGGTCCTGACGCAGCAAACAGCCCCAGACCATCACACTACCACCACCATATTTTACTGTTGGTATAATGTTCTTTTTCTGAAATGCAGTGTTCCTTTTACGCCAGATGTAATGGGACACACACCTTCCAAAGAGTTCCACTTTTGTCTCATCGGTCCACAGAATGTTTTCCCAGAAGTCTTGGGGATCATCAATATGTGTTTTGGAAAAATTGAGACGAGCTTTAATGTTCTTTTTGCTCAGCAGTGGTTTTCTCCTTGGAACTCTGCCATGCAGGCCATTTTTGCCCAGTCTTTTTCTGATGGTGGAGGCATGAACGCTGAGCTTAACTGAGGCAAGTGAGGCCTGCAGTTCTTTGGACGTTGTTGTGGGGTCTTTTGTGACCTCTTGGATGAGTCGTGGCTGCGCTCTTGGGGTAATTTTGGGCGGCCGGCCACTCCTGGGAAGGTTCACCACTGTTCCATGTCTTCGCCATTTGTGGATAATGGCTCTCACTGTGGTTCGCTGGATTCCCAAAGCTTTGGAAATGGCTTTATAACCCTTTCCAGACTGATATATCTCAATTACTTTCTTTCTCAATTGTTCCTGAATTTCTTTGGATCTCGGCATGATGTGTAGCTTTTAAGGATCTTCTGGTGGACCTTACTGTGTCAGGCAGCTCCTATTTAAGTGATGTCTTGATTGAGAACAGGTGTGGCAATAATCAGGCCTGGGTGTGGCTAGAGAAATTGAACTCAGGTGTGAAAAACCACAGTTATAGTATGTTTTAACAAGGGGGGCAATCACTTTTTCACACAGGGCCATGATGGTTTGGATTTTTTTTTCACCTTTAATAATAAACACCTTCATTTACAAATTGCATTTTGTGTTTACTTGTGTTGTCCTTGACTATTGTTTAAATTGGTTTGATGTTCCGAAACACTTAAGTGTGACAAACATGCAAAAAAACAGGAAATGAGGAAGGGGGCAAACACTTTTTCACACCACTGTATGTGAAGGTAAGGAGCTGTATTATTTATTTTTGACATTTTTGTGTTTCATCAAGTTTACTCAGTTTCTTTCAAATTGCATCCACACACTTTTCAAGTGTGTCACAACAGCAGCAGACCACAGCAGACGTGGTGAGAAAGAGATTCCCACGTTAAGAATTTCACCAGTATCAGCTGCACGAGTACAGAGGATTAAAATACGGTGTGATTAAATGTAACAACATATCCATTACATACGGCTTTCTGTTGGACTGCGGTGGTTTGACTGATGTGGGACGAGAGTATTCGGTTGGTTTCAGGGCCTTCCATATCATCATCTGTCTTAAGAAAAGAAGACATGCTGACACCATTTACAAGACAAGCAAAAGATTCCCAGTTCAATCCCTGGCATTTAAAAATAATCTGCCAAATCAAACATGGAGCTTCCTGAAAAGGGAGGAAGTGAAAAGTAGCATTTTACAATAACGTCACAAAGACATCAGTCATTTAGAGACAGTGAAAGTTCTGATAGTATGTCCACATGGTAATTCATTTATCCATAACTATACATTGCTAAAGGTTTCTATTCCTTATTTTGTGGAAAATGAGACTGCTGGCATGTGCCAGTTGGTTCTAGGGATTCGTTTGGATTTATCATTTGAGTACCGTCAGTGGCAAGCTGATAAAAGCTGTGGAGTGACTGATGGAAACAAACAAGCATCCCATTTCTCTACACCAGAGTTTCACAGCCTATAAGTTAAAACTGGGCTTTAAAAAAGAAGAAAATAATGCTTTTTCTGTTCCTTAAAATCCTGGTTTCTTTCTCATCCTGTCCTGTGGTTATTTATGTTTAATGCTGTTAAAAGTAAGTATAAAACAATCATGAGTCATTACTAGAACACGACAAAGATACAGGCACTCTGATTCCAGGAGAAACTATTCCCTCTCCTGAAATTATTCCCTTGTGTGAACCGCCTCACCCCTCTCCTCCTACTGGCACATCACAAGGGGGGAAGGCGGAGGTTCTCCTGGGGTGAGGGTGTGGAGAACGATGGGAGCTCTGCTCTAATCCCACCCCGCCCAACGATACAAGGATTGTGAGAAAGCTTGAAGTCATCGGGGCCACTTGTTAAGATTTTAAAGTGGTGAAAGTCCCAAATACATGGAGCATGGTGATGGTTTTCTAATTAATGTTCTTATCCCTGAAATGCTAAAGAAAAGTGCAAGAAATGTCTGATCTTTGCATTTTAACGGAATAATTTTTGTGTTTTAAGTTGATACAAATTGTTAATACAAGAGCTAGCGTTCTCAGACAGAATAAAACTACTTGATTATTTCAAAAGAGGAGAATCTTTTGTTTTATGTCCAGCCCCCAAATTTGGGAACCACTGTCTTATCTTCATTCAGTCTTCAGTCTTCTCCTACAATCGCTGTTTGTGCGTTTAGAGCAAAACTTTGTGAGCGAATCCTTTTTGAATACCTCCATCAGTCTTAAGCTGGCACAAAACATCCTTCGTGTCATCGGTGCCTACGACGACACACCCAAACCTGCCCCAACCGTGAGTTTAGTGTGATCATGTTCCGTGTGTGTCTTGTTCAGTTTGGACTCTGCTGGGACACAAAGTGCGTGACACTGTCGCTGCACAGGGTTTTGGTTTTATTGCATCTGTGGGAAAATTCTGGTTGAAATAAAACCTTTCCTAATGTTCTGCTGGCTTCCTGCGTTCTCTTCTTTAGTGACTTATCATATGGCTGGAAAAAAACACCTGAGGCCTGGTGCTCGCCACTTTGGTATGAAGCATGTGATTGTGCACCTCAGGGTGAATGGCTGAAGAGTCCATCAGAGTGAAGTTTTATTGAATCAGTCCACAGATGTTTAATATCCTCAGCAAGGAGCCCACAGCAAGGACCAGGACCAGGTGTGTGGTTTGATAAATAACTGGACACAGACTACATTTTTTCTGAGTGAAGAAAGATTCAAAGGAAATTACTTTTCTCTGGGATGCTGGATTAAACAGGTAAATTTTGGCGACGGCTGGTTCACCTGAGCACATGTGAAAGGGTCTGGAGAAGCCGCGGAGAACGTCATGCTGCCTGTAACATCGGTCAGCATGGCCGTTTTCATAGAAATGTTTTATACTTAGTATTATATTGGGTGATTACCTACACCCCTCTAAAAACAGCACCGTGATTGTCTTAAAAATGTATTTTTCATGAATTAAAAATGCCGTATATACTGATAATTATGCCACGTGCACCACTGACATGTATTCATTTTTTTATATCTGTGTTTTAGCATGCTTCTTGTTTTTAGCCAGCAGCTGTGGACTTTGTCATGAGCTGATTCTAAAGTTAAAACTTTACTGAAACCAGCTGAACTGTGTCTAATATTAAAAGACTTGAAAGTTCCAAACTAAAATGTTTCAGTCAATAATATGCGGTAAAATATTTTGCAATTCTGTATTTGCTGTAAACAGGCTGAAATGTGCATACTTTCTCAAAAATCCAAGGTTTCAAGGGTCATCACTGGATTTTTAGTAGGATGGGGGTCCAAGAGCCAGTCAGGGGAGCCGAAAGGAATTCACGGTATTTGATCAGAAACGCATGAAGTGCAGAAAATTGGTTTAGAAAACTTTGTGCAGCCATGTGCCCTCATACAGGCATGTTGTGTGTAAAGTAGCACTGCATGCTCCTGAGCAGATATTAAATCACTGACGTCATCGCAATCACATTAGTGATTTAAATATAATGAGTGGGACACGCTAACCCTGATTACCCCTGAATAAAAACAGTACTGAAGAGTCAGTTTACGATGCAAAGCTACTCCAGCGCAGTCCCAGAATTAAAGCAAAGAGGTGGTGGAAATGAGCACAACAGGCGAGACTTCAAACTTTGTGGCTGCTAACCAAGCTGCGAGGCATTTGGCTCCCTCTCTCTGTTTGGCGACAGCGACAAGTGATCAAAATGCTTCCTTCCTGGGTCTTTCCTTGGGCTTTGCCGCGCCTCAGGAATGTGCTGGCATGCTGGTGAAACAGTAGGGATTTATCTGTGGTGTCAACCCCTATCTGGCCTGTTGATCCACAGTCCAGTGGACTGAAACAACCCCCTTCGTGCTGACACTAAGGAGCAGGGGCCGATGGGACTGCAACGTCATTGTGGGATCATGAGAGGGGGACCGAGGGGGTGCAGCACATCCACAGAGCTTGCGAGCACTAATGAATACAAAAACAGAGAGAATTTAAAAGGATACTTGATAATTATTGGGAGTACATTCAAGTGCTCACTTTCTCATGAAGATTACAAAACTCTTCTGTGTGATCTAAACATTGTTTGACTTTTTGTTTACCCTACTGCCTGTGGGCCAAAAGGATGAGGAATCCAAATAGTAGCCCACCAACACCGACCAACCCCCCAGAAATGTGCTCTAGTATGTAGATATACAGCCATTAGGCATTTTAATTCTCATTCAAATAGCAGATGAACTATGTCAGACATATGAATTTCCCTATGGGCTCAATAAACTTATTCTTATATATAATGAATAAAAGAACATGTGAATCCCAATAAACATGAAGATTATGCCTTCTCTGACAACTCTACCAAGAAATAAACAAATAATCAATATACATTCAGCAAATATTTCCTGACAGTCAACCTGAATGAATATTTTATTACTGATAGGTGAAGGCATCAAGCCCACCAGTAATGGATATCTATAATATTAGCTGGACCCCAGATGCTCTAAAAGGGCTAGAAGAGCTAAGAAGGTGTTGCCTTATGATAGCATTATGCAATTCTGACAACACAATGGTTTAATTAGTGCAAATTAGCTTCACTTGATCTGCTTGGATGGTATCTGAAGGGTGGGTGGGCTATGTGAATGTATTTTCTCCCACCGACGAGGTGAAGACGGAATGAAAACAGGGATAACCGCGGAGAGGACAATCACACCCTCACCCTCCCCTGCTCACATGACTGTGATTAGAGCAGAGGAGGAGTGTGGTGGGACAGAGAGAGCGAGAGATGGTGAGCACCATGAATGACATGTTTCAGGTTCTGGTGCGCAGATCACATCCAGGAATCCACCTTGTCTTTTATTGCTGGCTGCGGGACGTCCACTGTTTCGGGGTAAATAAACTTAAGAATATATTTGTTGTTTTTGTGGAAGTTAAGGTTGGAAAAGTAAAACTGCTCTAATATAGAAAAGAATCAAAGCCTTTAATTCAAACTTTTAGCGAAATAGAAGAAGGGCTTCAAATGACACAACAAGGTGCTTCGTTTGATGTAAATTAGTGAATTCTACTCATTCATTCATCAGTGAGAGAAGTCATGAGTGCACCAGACGGCACCGAGGCACACAGTGAATTGTGTGAATTGTGTGGGCTGACGCAGCTGACATCCTGATCTCGAGTGTAACAGATGATCCAAACACAAAGTGTAAACTGTGTTCAGGACAAGGACAAAATGTAAGATGATTGAAAGAAGATTAAAAGCTGACAATTATGATCTTCAGCTTTTAAGATTTTAAGATTATAGTCTTCAGCTTTTAATTATGAAAAGTTCATTTTTGTTAAATACTAGAATTACCAGCTTATGATTGTAATGCTGCCTCTTACCCTACGATAGTTGCTCCAGCTATCACAGGGCCTGAACTGGATCAGTGGTTAAGTAGATGGCTGGTTTTTAATATTTTGTGTATTTTTTTTCTTCCTAAATTTCACAATTTCCCTCCATTTTTCCATAGATTTTGGCTCAGTAACACATCTCACCATTGGACGGATGGATGATTGCATATAGTCATGTTAAAAAGGAAGTTTTCAGAGGAAAAGAAAGAGAAGAGTGGTACACCCCATGATTCAGTACCTTTAGCAGCAATAACATGAAATTGTCTTTTTCTAAATGAGTTCATCAGCCTCTCACATTGTTATTGAGGAATTTTGGCCCATCCTTCTTTAATAAGTTGCTTCAGTTCAGTGAGGATTGCGGGCATTTGTTTAAGCATGGCTCTGTTAAGGTCCCACCACAGCATTTCAATCAGATTGAAGTCTGGACTTTGACTGGGCCATTGCAGCACCTTCATTCTGTCTTTCTTTTTAACCATTTAGTTGTAGATTGGCTGCTTTGGATCATTGTCTTGTTGCATGACCCAGTTTCAGCTGAGCTTTAACTGTTGGACAGATGGCCTTACATTTGACTTTTATGGCATTTATGTTCAACTCAGTGACTGCAAGGTGCCCAGCTCCTGTGGCCAAACATCTCTTTTTTTTTCTTTTTTTTCTTTTTTTCCAAATGCTCTGGTGTACCAAACATATTTGCTTTTCCAAGAATATCTCTGTAAGTTTTCCAATAGGCTACTCTTGTTAATGTTTGTATTTTAAATTTATTTTAATTTTATTTATTTATGCCAGGCCTGACAGGTAGAAAGGAAAGGGAGGGAAGAAAGAGTGAGAAAAACAACAAACGGAGAAGAAAAAAAGAGAAAAAAAATAAATAAAAAAATAATCAAAGAGTGACATATATATGCATACATACGCTCACACATACATACATATACTCAGACATCCACATATCTATACACATGTATATACATATACACATACACACACACACACACACAATCCTGCTGTTGCTTGCAATAATGTGTGTATGTGCCTCTGTCATGAAATGTACTCACCAATGGGGGCAAGAAACTGCAACCATGCCCCCGTGTCCCAGAGGGAAACAGGGAAGGACCCAGGGGGCCCGGCCTGTCCACGGCCCACTAGGAGCTCAGAAGACAGGAGGCAACACATCCCGATGGCAACTGCGCACACACCTCAGAGGAGGAAGGAGGGAGACCCTAGACGGAACCCCCACGGCCAAACGGCAAGAGTCCAGAGAGCCAGAGGCAATGAGCAGCCAACCCCACCCCGCAGGCCGGCACCCCCCGCACGAGCCGGGAACGCGGCCCCAAGGCCCCAGGCCCCCGAGAACCGCCCGACACCCAGCAGAGCCCCCCCCCACGCCAAATAGGCCCGAGCCACCCCCAGATTACAACCGCCAAGGGAGCGGACCTAGAACCACGCCCAGACATCCGGCCATGAACCCCGGGACCCACAGGCACCCAAGACCCCAGGGGCGGCAGTGGCAATCAGCGGGAAGCAGCAGGAAGTGGTAGGGAGTGATAGGGAGGGGTGACTCGCACCGTACCAAGGCTCAGTAAGCCATTGACCCAGGCCCTGCTTTCCACACACACACAGACACACATCCACACACATTTCATATACTCATACTCACACATATAACTGTCACACATTCATGCACACATACACAGAACTAACATGGACACCAAGTGTGGGCGAGCGGGTATCAGCAAAGAGCCAGCGGCACCCTAGGGGAGCAGCCAACCCAGTCCCTACCCTAGACAGGGTGCACGAGACTGGGGTGTGGAAAGACCCGCCCTCCCCCTCCTCCCACTCAACATGTTTGGGGTGATGTGTTTGGTGTATGTGAGTGTATGTAGTGAGAAAAACATCTCTGCTTTGGCGTCATCTGCTCCAGACGTCTTGTGCCCATAGAGTCTTAGATGTAGCTCTTAGGTTCATTTCTCTCAGCATTGCACGGTTTCTTCCTTGGGCTAAATCTGCTGGGACAGCCACTCCTGGGAAGATTGGGGCATTGTCTTAACACACCGGAATGCTCCAGACCAGCAAACTGCCAAAACTTGTGCTTTTATAGAGGTGGTCACACTTGCTGATGATTAGTTAATCAGGTGCATTTGATAATCAGCACCTGGGTGCCATTTAACCTCCTAATTCCTTGGGAAGCATTAAGGGTGTAAAATTTTCACACTGCTGCATGGAGTCCTGTGAAAGCTTTCTTTTCACATCACTGTATCTTGAGCTATAAATTGTCATCACTTGGTTATTTTATTAGTAACATATGAATTCTTGACTTACTGCAAACAAACTTGTTTTGTGAGGTCACCTTTGACCACCAAATTCTAATCAGTTTTCCAAGTGGACACTTGTGCCACATGTAAACCTGAGATTCACATTCACAAAGAACATAATGCCTCAGCGCAAACAGAGTCTGTGTGTTTGAAAGTGTCTGTACTCTTAATTGCAGGTATGAGGGTGTTAGACTGGTGCATGCTGGGAATGACCATTCTGCTGCTGATGTGCGAGGTCGCCATCAGTCAGCTGTGCAAGTCCCTCATCACCCTCGTAGATGGTTTCCACACGCTTTTCATCCTCATGCACTTGGCTCTTCCTCTTCCTCAGACTGCGAGCGCAGTTAAAGCATCGCCCTCCTCTTTGGAGCCCTCTACATCTCCTCCGCCTGCTTCCTCATCTTTAGCTGCACTTCCCACCTCTCTGTCTGGAGAGTCCTCCATTGAACCTCCAGCTGGTACTCAGAGAATCAGTACTCAGCCTAATCATGAGAAACCTTCATTGATCAACACTCATCAACACTTCTCCCCAAAGATCTCCCCTCCAGCTTTGAACTGTGGTCTGTCCTACCCCAACAGCAGGGTTCGTGTTGTGAGGGTTTTCATTTCCACCCTCCTGCTGGCCTCCCTGTGTATCTCGTACTTCATGGAAATCATCCACTTTTTCCTGGAGCCACACCCTGTGCATCAACCCCAGCTAGCTGTGGTGGTTGGAGCAGTCAGCACACTCTATAAGATGCTGGTGTTTGGGCTGAGTCTGCAGCATAAGGAGACCGGGCTTGGCAGGCAGCAAAGAGAGACTGAATCTTTCCTACCAGTGCACCGAAAAGGTAATATATGCAAAAAGTCACAGAAGAAGAGCAAAAAAAATATGGAGGTTGTGGGAAGAGTATTGTTTTGCCTTCACACGAATGCTTGGCTTATCGTGAGATCACATAAATCCTGCATTCGAAGCTTCAAACTGCACAACAAACCGAGGCCTGTTATTTTAATCAGGCTTGTTTGTGTCTTAATTTGTCATATATATTACATTCACTCACATACATACATATCAAACATGGCTAAAGTTTCAAATGAAGCGATCAGTACGCAATAAAGGGCGAAGGCTAGTCTGGCTCAGTTCCCAGTTAACAAAATATACTAAGTGGTGCCCCCTACAAATGACACAGGAGTAGACAACACATGTCACAGTACTTCAACATTTTAAAATCTAATGGCCTATAAGATATGTTGGTGCAATGTTGGTTGTGAGAATTTATTCATTTTAAAGAGTGTTGCATTTGTAACAGCTTGATAGGGCTGTCCCAGTAGCTGGTTTTAAATATATGATTATCGAGGTCAAAGGAATTCACAATAAAGACCGCTACTGTAATGGTATCACATGAAAAAGCAATATTAACCCATCCCTGATCCCCAAAAGCCTTTAAAACTTCAACTAGAACTTCTTAACTTTGTTTATTGTGTATTTTTTTATGTTCTATTTTCGCAAATTAGTTAAACTGATTAGTTAAACCATTAAAGTCTCTGTAACTGTAATTGTCCAAAAGACTAAAAAAGAAGAAAAATAACTTCTACATGCATTTTCTATTTTTTGAAATCAATATTTTATTTTTAAATATCAGTTATACTTAATAACCATATATCACGATACCCTTTCATGCATGGATATTATTTTATTTTCATTATAATTTTATTTTAAATACTCCAAACCTTTAAAATCCTGCTGCACACACCAAAACTCTTGTTTTCAGCAATATTTTCAGGAAAACCAGAGGTGTAATGGATCAACAGGCTTGAGCAGGTGTTACTTCAGTGTAGCTGCTCCGTGTATATTCAGCTGTAAGGAAGATCAAACGGGGTCCGTGTTTGCTTTTCATTCCTGTGTTCCACTCCCACAGTCTTGGCTGATGAGCAATCCATAGGCCAAGAGGAATTCAAAGACGTGAGCCCATTGCAAGTCGAGTCTGCTATGGACGATGTGCTCCACAGTGGGGCTCTTGTCCTCTGCAATCCGGTAACCTCCAGCATCCCTGACTCCAAAAGCCAACTTCAACAGCCAGAGGTCCACCTGCATGAATTCAAAGTGGTGAACAGTGCTGAGGGTGTGAAGCCTTGGAAGTGTGAGAGTGATAACAGAGACCTCACAGCGAGTCCTGAACACAACACCTACACGGGACATTGTGGTAAGAGTTCAGCTCTTTAGCCTGTCCACTTTTTTTCTGGTCACTTTCCTGTGTGTGTTCTCGTCGTGCCCGAACAACAGCTCAGAAAACAAATTTGTCAAAGATTATTTTGTGCTTTTTTTGTCCCATTTCAGCGAGTCAAAATGTATCTAAAGCCTCTGCAGTCTGCAAGTCTTCACCTCACACTGAGAGGCCTATTCCAAGCAGCCATTGGCCCATCAGCCTCCTGTCATTGATCTTTGTCAGTCAGGGACTTTTTACATCTCTTCTGGCCCTGATCCACAGTCTGGTGATGTTACTGATCGCCCCGGAGGTCCTCAACAGCTCTGGAGCCTGTAGCTTCCTGGTTTACCTGGATCCTGGCCTCTCCCTGCTGGCTGTCATTATGCTGATTGGCACTACTATGCCACAGGTCAGGCTCTGTGTGTTTATGTCATACTAAACTACCTTACCTGTTGCTCTGAAACATTTAGCTTAAGACCACATTTATAATTATCATCATTTTTTTTTTTAACTGCTGCATCCAGACCAGAGGCCTATACTATGAAGTGACTCCAACACAACCATGGCATCTTTCCATTATCTGGATTTACACATAATACATACTGAAAGCAATACAGCTGCTGCAGGCAAATCAGCAATGTGAGTGTGTGAGAGGAAAAGCAGTGTACAGAGAATCTGGTGGATTTTATCAATCGGTACTCTGTTCTAGGATCAGATATTCATTATATAACAATAAAACTGTAGTAACATTGTTTGCAGTCATCAGGAAAAATAAATAAATAAAGGAATAAAGTTTCATCCACTACTCTCCGTGCTGAGGTCTGATGGATCTTCCAAAAATGGTGATTGCTGATGTTTTGTTGCATTTTTCAATGTGTCATATTCCCATCTATACTGGTAGATAGGGTGCATTCGACAGGAGTTATGAAGGGGTTATATATAAAATAAAAGCAACAGTCAGTGTTTACATGTTTTTTTTTATGTCTAATAAACTTATTTCTATTGGTAATTAGTCTGTAGTCAACAGGATTTAGAAAGGCTTGCATATGAAATAAAGAAAGGATCTCTTTTGCAGGTATCCTTGTGAAACTGCATCATTGTGCCTACTCTGTGTTCTACATTATAATCAATCCAGCCATTTTTGCTTGTTAAAATATATTGATTTTGGACCTTTAAGTCACTTTGACATAAATCGAGTGCAGCCTTTTCTTTGTGACAGCAATATTCTTTCAGCCTGCTTTCTAGCACAGGCTTCTGTGCTCACTCTTTCTTCCCTCTGTAGTTGTACAGGTTTGGGCTACTGTTACATCAGGCCACACCACCACACATTTGTGTGTCTGATCTTGGACGGAGGATTGCAAGCGTGCCTGGAGTGCAGGCTGTGCACGATCTCCACGTCTGGCAGTTAACTGAATCGCTTGTTGTGGCTTCTGTTCATGTGCACTGCTGCGCAGGGTTTCCAGCACACAGGTGAGGCAGTGGTGTTTCTAAGAGTCAGCGGTTAGTAATTTGCTCTGAATGTATTTAAAGAGGAGCTTTTATGCTCATTTCCAACAGCATTCTGTTATACTTGGAGTTCAACCTAATAGCATTGCATTATTCACAGTTTATATAAATTAATCTTATACCGGGCCTTGTTACAGCCCTTCAACAAACCAACTGACACAAGTTGTGAGGGGCCCAATATGAAATAAATAAGGATTATTTTGAACTGTGCACAGTGCAAAATAGTAGAGTGAAAGAATAATAAAATGGTGGCCAAAATGAGAACAATAGGTCAACTTTAACTGTCACTACTGGCATATCATAAATATGATCTTTCTAAATTAAAAATGGGACATTTTGGTAATGCTGAATAATTTCACATGTATCCAGGTGTGCTGAAGTGATGTCGGGAGTCACTAAAGTTCTGCAGAGTGTAGGAGTGAGCTGTTGCACTGTTCAGCCAGAGTTTGATTCCTCCCTAGTTAGTGAGGGTGGAGCGTCCCCTGTAATCTGCAGAGAGGACCCTTCACCGCCTCCTCCACTGGCCTGCAGTCTCTCCTGTGGAAAGGCCTGTGCCAGGAGTATGTGCTGTTCTCTTCCAGATAAGGAGAGCCGGAGCCTCCTGGCGCCACCAAGTGGAGAAATAAAGGAAGAGCCTCAGACTTTGGTCATTGAAAACACCTTCCTCTGACCCTAACCAAAGAATCCTGAATAATTTCTGTCTATAGTATTGTGGTGCTACTCCTAGACCCTTTATGCAATATCAAACAAAATTCTGTGATCAGTTAGATTTTTTTTCTCTTTGTTTTTAATCCCTTGTGTTGCTTCATTTGTACCTGGAAAGCCTGTTACTGCTTCCAAGTTTTAAAATAAAAGAAATCCTCATTGTAATCTGTGCCTGTTTTATTTTAAGATCCTATAAACACTGATGATCTCACACCGGGAAACTAAGGAGTCATATATAATAAAATATGATGCACTGCTCATTATTATTCTGTCCAAAATTACATGAACAACTTAAACTTGAATATTTCAGTAATAACCCAATAATATACTAAAGGCCTTTGAGAATGCAAAATGAGAATGTATTATAAATACTTATTTTATATGCAAGAATTTTGCTTGTAATGGTTCTACTGCTGTTATATACTTAATTCATTAGCAAGCTAATTTACTAAGACACACTCCAAATATAATTGCACTATTATAGGTTATAACTTATTCTGAAAAGATATATTTGGATTTTTACAATTGTTTTTCACTATGATGCCATGATGCGTACAAACAACAATGCTGTAAATATTAGATTATTAAATATAAGCTCAATGAAAATACTAAATGTGCCTGTAGAATCTGATTTCCATCATCTGGTCAAGACGCTTTATGTATTTGTTATATTTAATCTTTTATCTATAATCTGAATGGCATCTGCTGCCGTCACACAGCAAAATAGACGCCGGTTTTGGATTGTGTCCTAATTGTGGTTATGTAGTTTAGCCGTGTGTCTCCGCCTTTATATTTTCAAGCAGCCAATCGAAACGCGTCTGTTTTGCATAGCCGCGCACAGACCCGATGACATGCCTTTTCTTATGCGATTAATTACAGAAATATGATTATTACATCCAGCATACGGCCGAGGCTCGTGTTTATCATCTGTCTTTGATGACTGCGAGTCAAAGACAGTCATTCAGTGTGACACCGTGAGTTAGATAAATGTCGGTGATGTGAGGTATTTATACACGCAGAGAGCCATTCAGAAAATGCCCGGATGAGCCTCGGTGGTCCGGGGTGCAGGCTTCAAACCTGTAGCTGCTTAGCGGCAGAGTGGTTCAATTCCACCTTTCGGGCGGCGAATATAAAAGTCGAGTTAACGAACTACAAACTAACTCCGCGCATAGACGAATAGCATGAAAGTGACCGGAAGTTCTCAAACAAAGAAAGGTACTAGCTTCATGTGAAGCTTTATTATTGTTCTCCAAAATAAAAACCTGACAACGACAAAATGAAGGATTAAAAACATTACCTTCTTCTTATCATTAGGGTACGGGAATTCAATTCTTAATTGCAGTATTTGATCATGGCACTCTTAAAGCAAGAGCTGCTGCACTCAAAGATTTCACCAACAACATGTCACTCTTTCCTGAACAACAGCTCTCCTCCCTTCGTTGGCAGGTGAACGGACCTGTCAGGACATACGATCTCACACACATTTCCGTATCAAACCTTCCTCCTGCTGTTTCTTAGATTTATAGCGTACACAGTGTTTATCAATGCCGTTTGCACTACTTTTTATCTATCTTTCTATCGATTAGAAAAAATTACTGACAGTACAGGTTATATTCATAATACTGCGACTGATCAACTCCAATGCCAAAATACTGGTTATATATGCTCATAAATTAACAGAAAGGTTAGTCAAAAAATTTTTACATAGCATGTTTTATTTTAAGTAAACTCTCTGCTCTACAGCGAGCTTTCGACAAAATAAACAAAGTACAATAAGATAAAATTCCTACTATGGAGACACTGTTGTCTCTTTTGATATGATTTTTAATTTTGTAATGAATTCTTTCAGCAGCTGATAATTTCAGTACGTTTATCATAAAATATCTGTACATTTAATTAAAAAGTGAACGCTTCTTACCTGTAATGAAGGATTGCAGCACTCTTATTCAATTCTCAGAATGCTTCCAGCAAATATTGAACAAAACAGAGAGTCCTTATTATCAAAGGAAGTTTTTGGAGCAAAAATATATAAATAAACATTGTGTATATATATATATATATATATATATATATATATATATATATATATATATATATATATATATATATATATATATATATATATATATATATATATATATATATATCATATATACACACTGATAATTTTTGGTTGGTTTGCTCTGATCTAAAGTT
Organism: Pterophyllum scalare; assembly: GCA_024447675.2. Taxonomy (NCBI): domain Eukaryota; kingdom Metazoa; phylum Chordata; class Actinopteri; order Cichliformes; family Cichlidae; genus Pterophyllum; species Pterophyllum scalare. The sequence goes on along the minus strand of JAMQGT020012333.1, from coordinate 45,279 downwards.
GATTTTTATTCCATAAGCAGCGCTTTTATGCCTGTGAATGTACATCCGGTTTACCCGGAAAAAAGATTGAGTGACATCTTCCTCAGCCAATCATAAACGACATGCTTTTTGCTCGTCGCGGAAGTCCCATCCTGTATCGGAGACATGCACGATGCCCTTGCTTGCTTGATGTTGAGAAAGCCTGGATTAAAAACTCCCTCCGTGTTTGGTGGTGTCGCTTTTTCTAATTACTCGGTAAGGGCTTTTGGCCGTGTTGGTAAAACTTCATATGGAGGACTTGTTTCACTAAACAGGCCGGTGTTGGCATTTAATAGCCAGCAGTTGTTGGCTTGCTTACCTTAGCGATCTGCTAATGTCATGAAACTTATTCTGTTTCTGTAAATTTATATTTACTTTAAAATGATTTTAAGAAAACGTTTAGTTTGGAAATTACAATAGTGATTTCTCTGGGATTTTATAGACTGGGCTGTAATGGAAACAGGACTGTTTTAATTGAAGACAGTAATGGTTACTTGATCTTCATCACAGTTCATGTTTAATCGTTTTAATAATGCACCCTGTTAAAGAAGAGACAGACAGGTTTTTCTCTTTCTTTTGTGGACCAGTTTATTTTCTGCATGTATGAGAGCTGTTGCATCTGCGAACAATTCAGTACTGCTGATTTTGTTGATTGCTTGCAGTAGCTATTGTAACTAAGTTGCATATTTTGTCCCTCCTTCTTTTTTGCAGATTTGACTGCCAAAAGCAAAAACGGATCATAATGCCTCTTCTTAAGTACTCGCCTAAAGTGTGGGAGGCACTTAAACTGAAGCAGGGCATCTACGCTCGTCTCCCTCAACACTATCTCAAATCCCTGGAGCAGAAAGAGCCTACACCTGTCCACTGGAGGCCTCTGGGAGTCCAGTACCGAGCCAACCCCAATACGGGGCTGAAGGAACGGGTGCAGGATGTCCCAGTTCCTATCTACTACCCTCCAGAGTCCCAGGATGGCCTGTGGGGTGGAGAGGGCTGGATATCAGGCTACAGATATGCCAACAATGACAAAGTTAGTCTCCATGAGGACATTTTTTGTTTTTGTTTTTTTTCTTCTGCTCATATTTTGATTTCCTCTTTTGATCAGTTACTATCAGGACACAACCATGAATGCAGGCAGCAGCTGCTGAAGAACAGAAAATGTAGACTAAAGCTCGAGAGTGCATCGTAGACTTGTTTGCTCCATTTGATTTATATCAAAACAGAATGTGTTGTTACTGAAAGCCATCCAGAAAAGCAAGCAAAACTACACCGTTCACTCCTATTAGTTGGTTTGGACATTTTTCTGGCTGCTGCTGTTTTGCCTGGGTCTGGCTTGACTCCAGTTTCTGATAACATTTGGCCAAAGAATTTGACTTCCTTTTGTGATAACTCACATTTCTCTATGTTTAGGGTTATGCCAGCATTTTCTGCCTTTGCCAATCTTGCATGTAGGTGAGAATCGTATGCTTCTTGTGAGTGTCCCCAGATCGACACATCATCCATGTGGCACACTACTTTATCTAGGCCTTCGACAACGTCTGTCATCGTCCTTGTTTGTATAAATGCTCAAGTGCAGAAGCTATCCTGAATGGCAGCAGCTTAAAATGATAGTGGCCAAATGGTGTGAGAAAGGTTGTTGGTGTTGCAGACTCTTCAGCTAACAGGATTTGCCAGAAGCCCGTGCTTCAGATGAGCTTGCTGAAAACTCGAGCACCCACTAGTGACCCGAGGGTCTGTGCAACGGAAGGCAGAAGACACTTTTCTACATCCGACTCACTGAGTTTGGTGAGGTCAACACATATTTGAGGGTCACCGTCTTACCTAACAAGTCAGTGGATTTTTCCACTCTGCCAATTACTCCAGTCCTCCCGATTCTCTTACCTTTGAACATCAGTGGTAAGGGAAGCTATCTTGGGGTCTTTAGAGAAAACGGCCTTGCATTAGATTTCAGTTTGATGATGTATGGCTGCTGCTTTAGACCGAGATTGCTGCACAACTTTGGGTATTTGCTTTTCACTATCTCTAAACTGATGCTAGCTACCAGGGCTACCAGCCGTATCTCCTTGCTTACGGGTCTGCTGAGCAGGGATGAGTGCAGACTTTGCTCACATATACATCCTCTTTATTTGTATTTCACCTTTGTATAGTTTGTGAACCCTAGTATGTCCAGCAGTGCACCCACTGGTCCCAGTAAGGGCCTCTTTTCTTTCCGAAGAATTGGTTGGACACCTTTGCACACCATATTGAATACATAGTAAGGAATGACAGTCACATCAGCACCAGCGTTAAATTTAAATGTGACGGTCCTGTCTTTTAACCTTAGATGCACAGCCTGTGGGTCTCCTTGTCCTGTTATGGTGCCAACGAGTACACCGTCATCTTCTTTCTGTCTGAGTTTCTCATCTGTCTGTTCCGTGTCTCCCTCCACACTCTTACATTGTGACTTCAGTATTCTTATTGACTCCAGTAGCTGTTTGTTCATCAGCGAGTTCTTGTCACTGTTGGACTGTCTCAATTTGATGCAGGATGTTAAAGGTCTCACCCATGCTAGAGGTCACACACCGGATCTGGTTCGCTCTACCGGCACAATTTCTTCCAGTCTGAAATGCCTGGACTTTGCTGCTTGGATCTGCTTTTCTGCTCCTGTTCATCTGTCTAGGCTGCGTCATCACTTATAGGAACATCAAGACTTTTCAGTACTGGACCACATGCAGACACTGTTGGTCAAAGCACACCTACCTGATCTGTGCCCCCTTACAGTTGACAAAAATCAACTCTTCCCTGGAGTCATGAGTGGTGCACTCCAACTTCAAAACTGTCTCAGTGACTCGCATCCACAACAAGTCAGGTTTGGAGCCTGATGACCTTAACGCCTTCTGCTTTCTGTCCCTCGCACCAACCTCCATACCTCTGGGGACAGAGCCTTCAATGTGGCAGCCCCCACGCTTGCAGAGCAGGGACTTTAGCTGTAGTTTAAAGTAGTGGAGCTGTAGTTCATTTGATGGCAGTCTCACTGGAGAAGCAGCTGATTGTATTCAGTGACATATTTGTCTCTTGGCAATAAAAATACTTGCAGTGAAACATCTCCATGTGGTATTTTTTAATATTTAGCCTTAGAAACCTTTGGTGTTCCACCTTCTGAACTCTTAAATATTTTGACTGTTTAATCATACTTCCTTTTGTTTAACAAAGTTCCCAAAATGCTTGTCTTATTTTCTCAAGTGTACTTTTTCTTGGGGTTTTTTTTGTTTTGTTTTTTTAATTCAGTGCACAAAGCTGGCAGATTTTTGATCCCGCTGATCATCTGTTGCCCAAACTCTTTGTTTAGATGTCCACTCGTCTGAGGAAGACTTGGAAAGTGCAGTTGTTCAAGAGAGAGCTTTACAGCGAGATCCTCGATCACAAGTTCACCATCACAGTCACAGCTCGCACTTTGGACCTCATCGATGCTGCTTACGGCTTCGACTTGTATATTCTCAAAGTAAGAGAAAACTATCCCGGTTCAACATGAATTTTTTTTATTGTGCTGTCCTTGTGTATCTAACAAATGGCTGGTTGTAGACACCAAAGGAGGATTTGAACTCCAAACTGGGGATGGACCTGAAGAGGGCCATGCTGCTTCGTCTGGCACGCAAAAACACCGAGCTTTACCCTAATGACCCCATTAAAAGAGAACAAGTTTATGAGAAATACAAGGTAGGTCAGATGTGAGAGAAACTTCTCAGTGATTGAAAGTTGCTGTAAAGAAGTAACAAAAAAAGTTTTATTTATTCTTCTTCTGTGTGAGCAGCAGTTTGAGATCCCAGAAGAGGAGGCAGAGTGGGTTGGCCTGAGTCTGGATGAGGCTGTGGAGAAACAGCGGCAGCTGGAGCACAAGGTGATGAGTTATTTTTCGTTTTTATGTGTTCATATATTCATACAGCAGTAAAAGAGGGAAAAGGAAAACGGCGCTCAGGAGGGAAGAGTGTTTTCGGTTTTCTCACTGAACTCTTTGCTGATGGGCAGCACGGTGGTGTGGTGGTTAGCGCTACTGCCTCACAGCTAGACTGACATCTAGGCCTGGGTTTGATGCCACCTTGGCCCGGGCCTCTGGCTGTGTGGAGTTTGCATGTTCTCCCTGTGTCTGCGTGGGTTTCCTCCGGGTACTCCGGTTTCCTGCCACAGTCCAAAGACATGCAGTTAGTGGGGTGAGGTTAATTGGTCACTCTTAATTGCCCGTAGGTGTGAATGTGAATGGTTGTCTTTCTCTGTGTGTTGGCCCTGCGACAGGCTGGCGACCTGTACAGGGTGTACTCTGCCTTTCGCCCTATGTCAGCTGGGATAGGCTGGATGGATGGACGGAAGGAACTCTTTACCGATGGATTTGGACTCTTATATTTTCTATCAAACCTCACATTGTCACCTCTAGCAAGATGAAAGTTGAAATTTTTCTTTTTCATATTAACATAAGAACCTATTTCACATGTTCAGGAAATCTTCTTGAATAAGTTTTTGATTAAAAAGATTTTTTTAAATTCAGAACAAGTTTTCCTTCATGGAGAAATGGGTGTGGGCTCTTACGGGAGCTCTGAGTACATCAGAGAAATGTTTTGAGAAATCCGAGGTAGATCATATGTGTCTGAGTCAACTGTTTCCTCAAAGTCAGCAACTCCTGCACTCCCGACTATAGTCAAGTAACTCCTCGACTGTATTACTGCTCCTTAATTGACAGCGACAGTACTCTTCAAAGTGGTGGGAGATTTACCAGAAATAAAAAAAAATCAGCTTTTACTTCTCTGCGTGTTTGAGTTTGTGCTGCTGCAGCCATTGATGTGAACCTGGTGACATTAAATTCAGACCCTGTTCAAAGTGAAGTGAATTTAATCGTCTTCAGCCTCTTAATATTACATTTGAGTTTTAAGTTAACGTAACCTGAGTGCTCACCCAGATATGAGACCGACATGTTCACATCTGTGGCTCGCCTGTTTTGCAGGTCCTGACTGTGGTTTTTGTTGCTGTCTTTCAGGAGCCTGATCCTCTGTTTAAGGTCTGTGTGGACAAGCTGGCGGAGGATCTGCACATCAAGAAACTGCTGGAACCACATCTCATAGAGAAGAAGTGACATCCTGAACCACGTCCGTAATCTGAAACATTTAGTAGGTTGAACTGTGAAGCTTCTCCAGACCTTGGTGAGAGTTTGAACCACCTCGTTGCTGTTCCTGGATGCTGACTAGGGGAAAACTCCTGCAGTTTCTGCTTTATTTATTTCTGAGAAGAGCACAAAGGTGGAAGTGACACAAAAAAAACTATCTTGGACTAATGCTTTATTTTATTTCACATATGGATTATCCTGCTTTGCATTTAACAGCCTTGCATAAGGACGTTCCAGAATTGAGGACAAACCTCCAACAGTGTAAATATTCCCACAGCAGCTGTGATATGAGACACATGTACAGGAAATCTGAAAATAAAAGCTTCTCTTTTTTTCTCTTAAGACTCGTCTCTGCTCATTTGGTTTCCAAAGAATAATCTGTTTATTTTTAAATGGCAACTACAATTAGAAAATACTTTTTTTTTTCTTTAGTCAAACCAAAATTAACTTTAAATAAGCAATCTGTTCATTTATCATGTGCATTATTTGGTTGCATATCTAACACTGCTGAGAAAAATGTGTCTGTCCTCAGTTTCAGGGACGTTAGAGCCGCTTTCACATGTGCCCACCAGGTGGTGCACCTTTGCGTTTGCTTTCTAACTGGGACGTCTGCAGTATTTTAGTGTACAGGCAAGAAATAACACATGCGGAGAATTGGGTTTAAAGGGATAAAGGAGTAATGAGGGAATATTTGGCGTTAAGTGGACCATGTCCTCTATCGTGCTATTAAAGTGCTGCTAAAGCGACGTAGATGTAAATACTTTTGTGTTCACTGGACATACATCTAGCTTTGATGATGGCAACACGTTTGTGATAGTGGGTTCTGTTTAATTAATAGGCTTAAATATCTAAAGAACAACCTCCTCTAATGTCACAGCAGGAGGATTTCAACAGTGAAATATGGAGATTGGGTTTCCTCCTTGCTTTAGTGAACAGAGTAATTATTGTTATCAGTTATTCACAGTACAGAATTGAGTCCACGCTGACACTGAGAAACGTTATTGTAATTACTTTTGCCTTCCAACTGACTTAAATAAACACAAAGATAAGAATGTGCAGATAAATGAGGGGGGGCCTTCTCAGGTTGAAATAGGCAGAAGAGCCGTGATACAGGCAGAGGGAACTATAGCAGGTAAGGATTTTGTTTCCATGGGACTCATCTAAACACAGGAATTGTTAGCAAAAAGCAAAGTAAGACTGACATTTTGCCACCAATGAAGCTGTATTTGATTTGGTGAAGAGTGGAGGAATGGACTGGTTGAGGCTGAGGGATAGGTAGTACTGGAGACCACTAGTGTTAAAGATGTAGTCTTTATTCTTCACACTATACTGTGGGAATGGATTCATTTCCATGTCGGTGGGATTATAATTACAGGCATTAATTTCATTTCTCATTTGTTTCTGTTGGGTGCACCTTTAAAAGAGCAATCTTAGTGATCTTCATTAAAAAGACAATTTGCTGAATCGTGATGGGCTAGAAAGAAGCAGCTTTTGATGTGATTTCATGTGCTGTAACCAAAAACCACAGCTTCTGGTTACAATACAATAAAAGAGAGATTGGAGCAGTATATATAACAAAACTTCTTAGAGCTCTTCAATTTTTTTCTGCGCAGTGAGGTTCAAAGCTGAGCCGAGAATGAAGGCATGACGACGCTGTCCTGATAATGATTGGGCCTTGGATGGATGTCAGGCACAGGAGGTCCCATTTCTTCATTTTGATGTTTTGAATTTGATTGATAGTTTTTCTTCTGATTAATGGATTTACATTAATAAATTTTAAACCACATTTTACTTAATATAGTTTTATTACACCCAATAAAAAGTGAAATATTAAATTAATTAAAGTGTTAGAATTTTGGTATTATTGAGCTGTGCTCTGACACATGACTGCTTTTAGTTTTTAAACTTAAACCATGAGACCGAATATGATCCTGTATATGATCCGAACATGATTCATCACCATATTTTTGAGTAGAGAGGGATTTAAATGTGATCAATTCAGTCTCATTTTAACTAAGCAGTGCATCCACATGCACATCAAAAGTCTAGGTATGTGTACACATTGCCACATTCTGTGCATTCACAGATTATAGGTATGTTTTAGTGCTATATAGTCTTATAATGCCATTAGAGGGCAGTATAACAAAGCATAAGGAGGAAATCTACACAGGTCTGACTGTTCATACATTTTTATTATCATCATATGCAGTCATCAATGAGGAAAGGAAATTAGACAGCTACTTCTCCTGGTTCCCCACTTCCCCCCAGTGCTTCTTTAGGGTCACAGTACACCACAGGCCTCAGCCAACACATATTTTATTTCAGGTCTCCAAGAAAAAAAAAATCAGACTGAGCTTTTTGTTTCCCTTTAAACTTCCTAGCAGTGATTTAATGCACTTATCATAACACACTTTCAGCTGCTACACTGTGGTGCTGGTGTCTTGTTTTGTTACACAGGGTCTGAGTGAAAAGGTGCTGGTTTAAGGTGACATGTCATGTGAGACAAAGTTGAAGAAATGCTGACGCTGTGCAGAAACATTGTTTTTTAGCAACATTTATTTTTTAAAAGAAAGATTGCGTAGTGGTTGAGGTAAATCACCATGGTCTTTTCCACAGAGGCCTCTGATAAGGACAAGCAGTTTTGTTGTGGTCCAATTGATAACACAGTGTAAAATCTAAAATAATACCACCGCAGTATATCAAATTATAAAAATGAGAAATTGTAGTTATTTTTTTTAGCATTAATAGGACTTTCAGGTTACCCAAGGGCTAAGCACTAATGAATGGTTTTATGCTTTAACTCAAGAAAGAGCAGTATTTTGTGCCATAGAAAGAGTTCGAGTAACTGTAGAAATGAGTTGTTTCTAGGATGCAGATCACCCCTTTATAATGAGATTAATGCATATTCAACTATGACATCATCTTAAAGAAAAAAATTAAAAGGAGGAGGTAAATCAAATGTAGGAGGAAGCAACAGTAAAGACTGGTTTAAACATGCCAAGAAAGCATCCTGCCTACTCAAATCTGCCAGGAGGTTAATGGCTTTGGAAAGGAAGCCAAATGACCTTTACACAATGAGGTTCAACCGGAACAAATTGGATCAACCCACTGATTTTGGTTTTGTGAAGAACTTTTCTGTTTGCTGAGGTTTCTTTGGAGGTTCATGGGAATAATGGTTCTTTGGTATAATGAACAGAGAGGAGGAAAGTTGGAAAGAGTTGTTTTGCCTGACTTCCTTTCGTCCCCCAGAAATGTCCAGACAGTGAACTTTGTTTCTTCCTACTTACAGGCAGTGAATACTGTCTGTCTTGCCAAGATCAGCGTCATGGAAGATGCAGGTGATGTATGCAAGAATAGCAGCATATTGACTGAAAAACACTTGGAAACAAGCCCGCATGTGTTGAAATTTTTTCTCTCTCCGTACCAACATAGAATCCTTTAGCAGTAATCAGCAGCATTAGTGTAGCACTGAACTGTGCCAACAAAACTATATTGGCCCGGACGACAACCACAACTGATCACGTGGATGTTCTTGTGCCACCCTGTAAAACGAGCTTTGCAATAAATAAAAAGGGATAATGGTAGAGAGAGAGAAATATGAATCATTAAAAACTGAGAAAGTGCACTGTTGTACAAAAGTAAATAAATGACTGACTAGATTATCAACATCCTTCAGATAAAACAAGCATAGCATGAACTGAAAACTCACTCTGATAGGATGTGAATGAACCTCTTTGATAAAACTTAAAAAACAAAAAACAAGCGATGAAAGAATGTTGACCTAACAGTACACTGCAAACAGCAACGGCATTGTTCAAAAACTGTCTGAGAATCTGTGACACGTCATCCGGAGAGCAGCCAACTGTTAACTTCTGTCCACAAGATGTTTTTCACTCTTTCAGACTTTTCCACTGCTCCTCTCTGTCTCTGGTTTTCACATATTTGGCAGCACATGCCTCCGGGTTGTTCTTCTGGCAGCTCATTCCTGCATGCCTCTCTTACAGTTTGCCTAACCGAATTTTCTAATGTGTTTATTTTTCCAGCGGAGCAGTTTGAACACTCCAAAGGTGGAGGGTTTTAAAAATGTGGTTAGGCCATTCTATCCATTTTATGGGCCAGTCTGACTTAAAAAATAATATATAAAATTAAAGCTGCAAGCAGCGTCGGGCGGCCCTCGCAGCTCAGCGCCGCTCGGCCTTGCGCTTGCGGCCGCGGGAGCTCCGGCACCGCCGCAATGTCGCCGTCGTCGACCCTCTCGCGTCATCCCTCCACTGTCCATAATGGTCAAAGGACAAAGGTCATTCCGATCCAGCAATGACATTAATGTACCACACCTATGTTTCAAGCAGTGCTCTCTGATGATGAACAAAAAATATGGTGCCGATCGGATGATGTATGAAGGAGATATACCTGTTGGAATGATGTAGGGGGCACACTGGAGTAAAATTCCAATATAATCCTATTGAGCTCTTTAGAGGTGAACAAAGGTCACGCATATCCAGTTTGGTGCAAATCGGCTGAAGCATGTGTGATTTAGAGACAACCATATGCAAAATAGACCGCGGTGAAGTTAGTTTCAAGTTGGATATTGGATATTCAAGCTCCGCGAAGTTAGCGGCATCTAGCTCACGGTTGATCCGACTCAGGGACTCAGATTTCGGCCAGCCGCTCCCTTCTCTCACGCGCGGAGGTTCACTTAGGGACCATCAATAAATTTCCGAACCAGTAACTCTTGAGAAACAAAAATTAAATAAAATCCTTTTTTTGTGACCACCTGTGACGAAACTAATATCAAATCATGCCAATAGATTACATCGATGAGGCACGCTCATTTTTATTGCATTTTAAGCCTTTTAATATTTTTTTGGATATTTTCTATTAAAAAAATTGGATTTTTCTTCAATAGCTTCCAGGTCATGTGACCCACTGACTCAAAAGCAGTGTGAAATTGTTCTACTAGTCTAGGCAGATGAGGCACAGTCATTTTTATTCCATTTTAAGCCTTTCAAATATTTTTTAGCATATTTTCTTTTAAAAAATTGGATTTTTCTTCAATAGCTTCCAGGTCATGTGACCCACTGACTCAAAAGCAGTGTGAAATTGTTCTAATAGACTAGACAGATGAGGCACACTCATTTGTATTCCATTTTAAGCCTTTTAGATCTTTTTAGCATATTTTTTATTAAGAAATTGGGATTTTGCTTCAATAAAAATATTGCTAAAAATGTAAAAAGGCTTAAAATGGATTAAATTTGAGTGTGCCTCATCTGCCTAGACTAGTAGAAAAATTTCACACTGCTTTTGAGTCAATGGATCACATGACCTGGAAGCTATTGAAGAAAAATCCCAATTTCTTAATAAAAACATTGCTAAAAAATATTAAAAGGCTTAAAATGGAATAAAATTGAGTGTGCCTCATCTGTCTAGTCTATTAGAACAATTTCACATAGATTTTGAGTCAGTGGGTCACATGACCTGGAAGGTACTGAAGGAAAATCCCAATTTCTTAATAAAAAAAATGCTAAAAAATATTAAAAGGCTTAAAATGGAATGAAAACAAGTGTGCCTCATCTGTCTAATCTATTAGAACAACGTCACACTGATTTTGGGTCAGTAGGTCGCATGACCTGGAAGCTATTGAAGGAAAATCCCAATTTCTTAATTAAAAAAAATGCTAAAAAAATATTAAAAGGCTTAAATTGGAAAAAAAATGAGTGTGCCTCATCGATGTAATCTATTGGCATGATTTGATATTAGTTTAGTCACAGGTGGTCACAAAATAAGGATTTTATTTAATTTTTGTTTCTCAAGAGTTTTTGGTTCGGAAATTTATTGATGGTCTCTAAGTGAACCTCCGCGCGTGAGAGGAGGGAGCGGCAGAGAGCGGCTGGACGAAATCCGAGTCCCTGAGTCGGATCAACCGTGAGTTAGATGCCGCTAACTTCGCGGAGCTTGAATATCCAATAACCAACTTGAAACTAACTTCACCGCGGTATGCAAACGGTGAGGGATTGGCCACTCTGCCATGCCCACATGCTCCAGCCACCATCCAGTGTTCAGAGAAGGACTCAGCACGGTGTTGTTGTGTGATCAGACATGAGTTGAAATCTTTGTGAATAAAAGAGAAAAAAGTAAGATATCCATCAGTAAAACAGGTCAGTTGCTGTTGGAAGGGGGCGTGGCCAAAGTGATGTCACAAACAGACAGGGGGATAGAAGATCGTTGGGTGTTGGTTTCACAGACACAACTGAGATGAATTCCTTCATCTTATAGTCAATATGGTGCAAAGGGTGGGAAAATATGCAGGCTCCGGCCTGTGTATACACCCACTGTGTATAACCCACGCACACAAGCCAGCTGTGATGGATCTGCCAGGAGAGATCAAGTAACTTTTTTTTCCTTTTCCCAGGCCTGTTCAGCAGTTTTTCAGTGCAGTGCATAGGTCAACAGTTTTACTCTCAGTCTTTGTGGAAAAATCAAAAACCATACTTTCTAGTGAGAGATATAAGGTGAAAGGACTGTTTTCCTAAAAAGAGAAAAAATGTATTAAGGTCATCTGGTAATATTTTTAACAAGATTTTCAATCAGTAAATGTAAGCACTTTCTCTTTGTATTAAATTCTATTCAAAGGACATTAAGATGGAGAGAACTGACAGCAAAGGAAAACAAGTGATCCCAGGGAAAAAATGCTGTTTTTGTGCATCTTTGAGGAGAGAGCTCGGAGCTCCACCCCGCTTCTTTTATACAGTAACCGAGGGTGTTTTCTATCTTTTGTGTAAAAGTCGTCTAAAACCATAGGTAGTAGTTACCACTAATGCGAGGAGTTTGGTAAGACTAAAACAATCTAGACACGCTTTATGTATATAAATTAGAAGCAAGTTTTTTTCTTTTATGTTTTTAATTTTCATTTTTAATCTTATTTTTGTCAAAAACGCCTGCATTTCTGTGTTCAGAGTTTAATTTATTATATCTGATTCTTGAAGTGCTGCAGAGAGACCCTGCACGGCTTGGCACCACGTGCAGTTCTCTGTTATAATAACACCTTGTAGAAGGTCAGAGAAGACGGACAGGAATGTTCAGAGACGGGTTTTCCTTACAATCCAGCGAAAGGGACTATGTGTTGTTTTCAGGTTCATGGCAGTGCTGACAGCGCTGCTGTGGGACAGAAATTTACCAACCTCATGCTGAGATCTGCTGCAATGGACACAGGTGCGTGTGTGTATTGTGTTTATAAGTCCTTTTTATTGCTGACGAAGTCCCGCAAAAGGAGATTTCTACTTTTTTATCAAATTGGTGTCTAATAGTACCTATTTGCAATGGAGCAGCATGGGAAAAAAACTCCTTTTTGACAAACTGCACATGGTTTCTGAGACAGAGACAGGCATTGTTAGTAGTGCACAAATACTGTCCCGTCTTTGTTTCCTTTGAAAAGCTAAAAGCTTGCCAAAGAATTTCTCTGCCTGTTTCTGTCTCGGTCTTTAATTGGGTTTGGTGCCGTTCGAGTCTAAGTTTATTGTTAAAACCCGTCTGTATACTGGTCATGATTCATGTGTTCCAGATGTTTTTAATACAGCTAAAATATTTAGGAATATCAGTTATTGCATCAGTCAGTATTTTGCATCAACATATGTGTTGGAACCAGTATTAATGTATGAATGATCACCCAGCAGCTATTCATGTTCAGGTCTCAGTTTTAGTTTTATATTTAGCTCTGTGTCTGAACTTCAGCTGCTCTCATCAAGCCTGTTTCCAGTTGCAGTAGCTGTCAAAGTGTGGGTGACAACAGCACGGCACGGTATGAATGGATTCTGTGTAGACTCTGATGGAGAGCTGCAGTCCTGATGATGGTCTGCTTTCAGTGCACAGCCTGTGTAAACAGTGTTGAGGAAAGAAGAAATTATTTCCCACCATGACATGAAGCAGCATACTTAAGGACTCATCTAACTCAGCCTCTAATTAATTTACATTCTTTATCTCACTGTCCTTATTTGATATTAATTGCTACTTTTGTTTTCCATTCAGACATCCCAAATCAGAAAACATTCACTGCTGTTGGGTTAAAGCCAATGGCAGGTGGACTAAACAGCTTGACTTTGGATAAAAGTTTGACAGAGTTTATTTACAGAGTTCAGATCAAAAGATAATGTGGTTGGGTATTCCTGCTCCAGTCCAGATTTAGTAATCCTTGAGTGTTTCTTCTCCTCTCGTGGCAGGCCTCTTCTCTCTAACTCCCGATAATCTGAACCACAAGAAACAAGCAGGTAAGTAGTGAAACAAATAAGCACAGAAACAATAACAAACTTGGTACGGGAGCCAGCAACACTAACTGTGATACAGTCAATGATCCAGTGAAGACTAATGGCAGCTTGCTTGTTTAAATAGTGGTCTTGATGAGATCATCAGGAGCAGATGAGTCACCTAGCCTCCAGGTGGAAGAGCGCCCAAAGGGCGGAGGAGACAGAGAGAGACAGAGAGAGAGAGACAGAGAGAGAGAGACAGAGAGAGAGCAAAAACTGGCAGAGCATGCACAGGGCGAATAAGGGCCATGACAACATTAAGGACCCACAGATGAAGTGTTGTGCAGGAATGCTGCACAATCTGGCATCATTCAAGAAGCATGAAGGGGATGGGCAATGCTGCGGATCCATTCTGCAAAAGCCACAGGTAGATTTATTGACAGAAATGGCAACAAGAATGCATTTTGTATTCCCTACTATTGCCATGCCCCCCCAGTAGACTTCTTCTGGCTCTTGTCATTTCTAAATGGCAAACAAAACATGATTTATCCATTATAAAAGCTATTTTTGGCTACTCCATAGACTCTGCATATTTGATCTGGCAGAATTTTACTCCAGATCGTCAGGGCCTACCTGTTCTGTTTGGATTGGTGCTCTCTTCTCCTTTTCTTGCTCTCCCCCTCTCCTCAGTGGTGTGTGTGTGTGTGTGTGTTTGTGTGGGAGGGGGCTCCTGGTAGCTGATTGCACACCTGGAGAGGATGATTGCACCTGTGGCTCATTATCTCATTTTACTGTGGCTTCTAAAGCAGAAGCGGGTCATTCAGTCAGTGCTGGATTGTCAATTGAGTTATGTTAGCGATTGGCGCCTGTATTACTGCCTGCACTGTTGAACTCAATAGCTGTTTCACTCACCTGCTTTTTCTTTCTGCACAGATATTCAGCTGCATACCGGATTGTGTGTTTTCCCCTGAGCGAGGCCAGAGTGAGAGGAGTGACAACGGAGAATCCTGCTTGGACAATAAACTTGTGAACTTGTCATCAGAATCCTGCTTTTTGAGTCCCACCGATTCAGTGAACATTATGACTCAGATGCCCCTTCTTTGTGGAGAAACGTGATCAATGATGTAAAAAAGAAACCAAAACGGGTCTGGGGACAAAGCCTTTGGAAAACCAGCAGCCACAACTGAGCAGAAGCTTTGTGTAAAGTGGTGGACAACAGCATGTTGTAACATATTAAAAAGCCATTTTTGCAAATAGATTAATCATACACTGGGTGCATTTTAAGACTCTTTCTGTAATGGGCAGAGCCAAAAGACATACAGATTTTTTCAAAGAAAATAAATATCTCTAAGCAGCATCCATCAGTGACCAAAAGGAAGTCCCCAACTCTATTTACAGTATATCTGGCAATACTTTTTATAGCCATGTGCAAAAACTAGCTGATCTCTGCTGGTGTAGCAACATTACTGATTGATTGTGATATTGTGGCCTGCTGGGACTAACAATGCTCAATGACTGCAAACAGTCAGGCTTTCATTAAGCATAAAAAATGTATATCTTTTCCAAACCAGAACATTTTCTGCTCAAGTGAGGATGAAGAGTGACTGTTTGCTGTGATTTGGCGCTCTATAAATAAAACTGAATTGAATTGAAAGAGGTGCTCTATGCTGCCAAAACAGGATTCAGATGCTATGGTTACCTCTATTACAACACCACCCTGTGGTCATGCTGTGCTGGGACGCTGAGATCAATCCATGAACCAGGACAGAATCAGAGAAAGATTAATGGTCCGTTGAGCCTGCTTAGATGTTGTCTCACAAACAAGAACTTTATTTTATGTCATTTTAACTCGATGGCATAGCCCAGATCCTGCATTTTACCATTAATATGTATCATTAACATCAATATGTAAATCTTGAACATCCTCTGTTCTTCAGTCACTCCATTTTATTATGACCAAGTGTTCACCTTGGGTCACCGCTGGCTGATCTATACATGGCCAATGAGTTCTTGAATCCACAACATGGCCTGGGATGTGTTATCACGTAAGTTAGCAACACTGTTTAGTTACTGTAATATAACAATTTATGTAAAATGATTTTCTCCAAAATCAATTAAAGAAAGTGATGCATCAATGCTTAAAAAGCAATGAGAAATGTCTAATACTGTAATTTTATGGTCACCGTCCTATCATTGGTTAGCAATTTAACACTAAAACTTACAGATGCCTACATAACAAGAAAGAAAGACATAGCCATGATCTTCTTTAAGAACTGCAACAGCTAGCAGCAAAGTCAGACCAACTCAAAGAGAACTTTTCAAAAAACTAGTTCATCACATTTTTGCAGAGCTGGCATACTCACCTTGAAAATTGCTCAGGGTCCCAGGTTCCCTTTGTACTGTAGGTTCTTGAAGAGAATTGATTCTGTGTTTGCAGCAATGGATTGTTGTTTCTCGCAATGAAATCAATGTATTGCTCACAGTGAAATGTTCTTGTGTGTGATAAGTTTGTTGATCCACTTCTGCATCAAGAGAAAATGTCTCTCCTGCTGTGCCTCGATCTAAGCTAAGTTGTTGTTTTGTTTTTGTCTTTTTTGTTTTGATGGAAAAGCAAATTGACTTTAGCCAAATACCTCCCTGTCAAAGCTGGGTGTCCTTGCTTTAATGAATATGTGAGGGGCATACATTTAAGCTACAAGCAGGAGAAACTCAAGATACTCTATGTTTTTCTTTCTGTGTGGTGACTTTTGCTGGTATAAAATTTTATATTACATGTTTATGTTTAAAGATACAATCGGTTGTTTTTGAGTTTATTTAATAGGTAAAAATAATATTGTACTCAGAAATATACATAACTTAGCGTGTAATTACATCTTCCAACAAACTAATGCATTCTCATAAACTTAGAACTAACCCAGTAAAAATACATAGGAGTGGAAAAGATGTGTGGAAGCCGCCAGGTTAAAATGCCATTCTGCCTAACTGTATTTTACATGTTGTTGAAAATGGCTAAATAAATAGTACGCCAAAGTCAGACGAGAACTCATAGACATTCACATGCTGTAGAGGCAATTTTTAATTCATGTCTCCACCTTCAGACTCAAGATATGAAGGATCATACCAATGTTTCATCATCTGAGATGAGGTCCCCTTCACCAAAGAAGTGCAAACTTGTAAACTTATAAAATACCATCTTTTTCCTCATCACCTCAAGCCTCATCTCCGCATCTTGAGGGTTTAACAAATGACAGCATGTATAAACATGATTATTTATTCCAGATATTGTTGCAGTTATTGTCAGCAGAGCAGACATGTGACCGCCCAGTCTCCAGACAGCTGAATATGAGCCTGCTAAACTACAATAAAAGATGGTTATAAGCTAATGTTATGGCAGCTATTGTTAGGCTTGCATGTTCTAAAAATTATACTTTCCCTCTGATAAACAATTTGCTTATATTCTCACATTGTCTGAGAGTTTATTTGCTAAGTGTCTGAGCCCAACAATGTCAGATCTACTTCAAAGATAGTTTAACTAATGCCAGCTAACAGCAGCTAACACAGGTTAACAGCAGCTGACAGCAGCAAAAAAAGCAATTTTTACTGAAGTTCAGGATATCCTTGACAACTCACCTCAGCATCACTGTCAGAAGTGTGTTTATTTGACTCAACCACTTATATCAACCTCCTCCAGAGTCCCCAGATGTGGACACATATGAACAGCTGAGGTAAACAGCAGACTTACAGCCTCCACTTACTGCAGATTAACGGCAGCTAGAGTTGTTTGTTCTACAGTGGCACCCATAGCTAGGATTGTGCACTTGAATTGGGAGGGGTAAGAAAACAGAATTAAGTTGACTGCATTCTGCTATCTAATGATATCTAGTGGTGATAATTTACACACTGTAATATATATGACCTACTGTACTTTTAGTGATTAAGCTTTAAATAAATACAAATGCATATTGTTAAACCTCTGTGTTTTGAAAAAACACCATCTTTATGATAACATGAACTTTATTAACATAGAAGATAATGTCTGACAAGCGCTCTGGCACGTTTGGGAGAGGAAGGCCAATCCTTTGTTCTTTCAGTCTCTCTCTCAGGACCATGGCAATTCCTGTCTTATATAGGCTGTAACATCTGGAATACACATTGCCACACGTAGACTGGTTTCTACCAGATTTTGTAGGGGCTCAAAGAATCCTCAGTTTCACAGCTTTTCTTATTTGGTCAAGATAAACGGGGAAGATGAGCTCCCAAACTGAGAAGCTCCTTGCTGGAATTCTCCTATACGTTTAGCAGACAACATACATGCAGTTTCACATAGGCATGTCAGACACCACACTGGGTTTATGGATAGATAGAGCTGGGTATCATCTGCATAACAATGAAACGGTACGTACTGCTTTCTAAAAATACTGCCTTAGGGAAGCATGTATAGTGTAACTGTTCACCTAGGGAAACCTCCTGCCTTGTTCATTGAAGTCTCAGGTCACCGCCACTTCTTCTGCTCATGTCCAGCCAACAGCTACTCCCTTCAGCCAGCCACTTACGTATAATCAGCTGCCTGCCCACTTGGGCCCATTACATAGTTCCACATGGCTTGTCATCTCATTATGATGATGCAAAGTAATAGCACTCACTATGTAAACAATACTTTGAACCTCAATAGATAAATTGGACCCATGAAGCCATACTGATGTGGTAAAATTCAGTAGGGGGTTAACTTTTTTATTACCTGACTTTATAGATGACAGCCATGTCTCTAAGATAAAAATAAAATCAGCGTTATCTCTGAGAATCCATTAACTACCTTAGTATTCTGTTCTCTGTCTAAAGAAACTCTGATTGCAACTCTGCAGCTTACTGATTACGATTACTTCAGGATATAACCACACTTTGGCTATTTAAAACTGAAGACTAATTCTTAAAGGATGTTAGTGTAGTTAGATATTAGTTTCCCAAGGGCATACACTGGACTTTTTATGTGACTCATCACAGCTGCCACATCGGTAATCTGTTACCTTTCCTTCCTTCCCTACAGCTCATTGTTTTGTTTGGGATGTGAGAATCAAATAACACATGATATCCTTGTTTGGTGATGTTTGCTTGCAGTTAAGCACACAGGAAATACATAACAAAAGACACACACAAAAGTGTCTATTTTTTGTAGTAAATGAAGATCATGAAACAAGAAGCACTCTGAGAGCACAAACCTCCACCGAATGAGCTCACTCACTGGGCAGTATTATGTTTTTTTTTTTTTGGCCTGTCATGTCTGGCAGTTTTTGCAATCAGAATGATGATCCGAATGCATTGTTGTACCAAACATATTTGCTTTTACAAGAAGAGCTCTATAAGTTTCATATAGGCAATTCTTGTTAATGTTTGTATTTTTTTATTTTATTTATTCTTGCCAGATCTGACAGGCAGGAAGTAAGAGAAGAAGAGAGATAGAAAGCAAAGCCAAAAAAAGGAAGAGAACAGAAAAAAATAGAAGATAGATGGATGCACATACATACACACACACACACACACACACACACACACATATGTATATATATATATATATATATATATAGCTCAAACTGATTGACAATCAATTTCACATGCTGTTGTGCAAATGGAATAGACCACAAGTGGAAATAATTGACAATTAGCAAGACACACTCAATAAAGGAGTGGTTCTGCAGGTGGGGACCACAGACCACTTCTCAGTACCTATGCTTTCTGGCTGATGTTTTGGTCACTTTTGAATATTGGTGGTACTTTCACACTCGTGGTAGCATGAGACGGACTCTACAACCCACACTAGTGGCTCAGGTAGTGCAGCTCATCCAGGATGGCACATCAATGCAAGCTGTGGCAAGAAGGTTTGCTGTGTCTGTCAGCGTAGTGTCCAGAGGCTGGAGGCGCTACCAGGAGACAGGCCAGTACACCAGGAGACGTGGAGGAGGCCGTAGGAGGGCAACAACCCAGCAGCAGAGCCGCTACCTCCGCCTTTGTGCAAGGAGGAACAGGAGGAGCACTGCCAGAGCCCTGCAAAATGACCTCCAGCAGGCCACAAATGCACATGTGTCTGCACAAACGGTTAGAAACCGACTCCATGAGGATGGTATGAGGGCCCGACGTCCACAGATGGGGGTTGTGCTCACAGCCCAACACCGTGCAGGACGCTTGGCATTTTCCAGAGAACACCAGGATTGGCGAATTCGCCACTGGCGCCCTGTGCTCTTCACAGATAAAAGGAGGTTCACACTGAGCACATGTGACAGACGTGACAGAGTCTGGAGACGCTGCTGCCTGCAACATCCTTCAGCATGACTGGTTTGGCAGTGGTTCAGTAATGGTGTGGGGTGGCATTTCTTTGGAGGGCCGCATGGCCCTCCATGTGCTCGCCAGAGGTAGCATGACTGCCATCAGAGAGATCCACAGACCCCTTGTGAGACCACATGCTGGTGCGGTTGGCCCTGGGCTCCTCCTAATGCAGGACAATGCTAGACGTCGTGTGGCTGGAGTGTGTCAGCAGTTCCTGCAAGATGAAGGTATTGAAGCTATGGACTGGCCCGCCTGTTCCCCAGACCTGAATCCGATTGAGCACATCTGGGACATCATGTCTCGCTCCATCCACCAACATCATGTTGCACCACAGACTGTCCAGGAGTTGGTGGATGCTTTAGTCCAGGTCTGGGAGGAGATCCCTCAGGAGACCATCCGCCGCCTCACCAGGTGTTGTAGGGAGGTCATACAGGCAGGTGGAGGCCACACACAATACTGAGTCTCATTTTGACTTGTTTAAATTACCTTATATCAAAGTTGGATCAGCCTGTAGTGTGTTTTTCCACTTTAATTTTGTGTGTGACTCCAAATCCAGGCCTCCATTGGTTAATAAATTTGATTTCCATTGATGATTTTTGTGTGATTTTGTTGTCAGCACATTCAACTTTGTACAGAACAAAATATTCAATGAGAATATTTCATTCATTCAGATCTAGGATGTGTTATTTGAGTGTTCCCTTTATTTTTTTGAGGAGTGTAGATATATACTGTACATGCATATGCATATACACACATACATACAGTCTTGCTATAGTTTGTAGTAATGTGTGTGTGTTCCTCTGTCATGGAACATACTCGGTAATGAGGGCAAGAAGCCGCAACCACCCCCCTCAGGATCCAGAGGCAAGCAGGGAAAGACCCAGGGGGACCCGAGGCCACACATCCCGATGGCAACCATGTGCACACCCCAGAGGAGGAAGGAGGAAGGAGGGAGAGCCCAGACGAAGCCCCCATGGTCAATAGACAAGAGCCCAGAGAGCAAGAGGCAATGAGCACCCCCCCCCCCAGTAGCCAGGCCCCCCAGCACGAGCTGAGAATGCAGCCTCGAGGCCCCAGACGCCCTGGAGGCCCCAGGTGCCCAGGAATCGTCCAACACCCAGCAGAGCCCCCCCCCCACACGCAAAGGGGCCCAAACCACCCCAAGGCTACAGCCCTCAAGGGAGCAGGCCAAAGTCATTCCAAGACATCCGGATATGCACCCCAGAACCCACAGGCACCCACACCCCAGGGGCGGCAGTGACGATCAGTGGGGAGCGGTATGGAGGGGTGACTCCTGCCCTTCGCAACCGTGTCCTACAGGTGCCAAGGATCAGCAAGCAGACCCAGCCCCTGGTGTCCACGCACGCACACACACACACACACACACACACACACACACACACACACACACACACACACACACACACACACACAAATATGGCAGTCACAAACTCATGCACACACACATGGACATTACATCGAACACTAAGGTGAGTGGGTACCAACACAGAGCCAGCAGCACTCTGGGGAAACAGCCAACCCATCCCCGAACCACTAGCCAGTCCCTACCCCAGGAAGGGTGCATGAAACTGGCCCCTCCTCCCACTCAACGTGTTTGGGGTGATGTGTTGGGTGTATGTGAGTGTGCGTGGTGGGAAGAATGTGTATGACTGTGTGAAAGCTACAGTGCTACTAAAATTGGAGGGACAGATTTATCATGAGCACTGAGGAACAGTGCCCATCCCCCCCCCCCAAGGCCCTCAGTGTCTAATATGTAAATTAAAATTGAGGAGCCGGAAGCAGTGAACAGACAACTGGGGCCACCTCAGCAGCACCCACCAAACACTGTGTGACATGCCTGCCCCCCAAGGCCCTATGAGTACCATGATTGTCATGAGTCGTATGATGTAATTAAAAAGGAGGAGTGGGACATCATGCAGCACAATGAGCAGAGCCAAGGAAGTGGCCCTACTCACTATGGCATGAGCCCCCCTCCCCTAAGACCCTACGAGTGTGTGATGTGATGTTTAATTGAGTGGAAAGAGGGGAAGGGCCAGGATATATAAGACCGAGAGGTAGAAAATTACCCCTGGAAGGAGAGAGCCAGCTAACTACTGGCTCACTAAGCACCCCAGTTCCCTACACCCAACCGCAGGGCAGGTAAGGCAGGTCCAGCAACAAATTGTACTGTTTTTAACATTGAACCTCGTCTCTTGCCTCCTCCGTGGGCGAACTTGTGCGTGCCCTCAGGTAAAATCTGAAATTCCCAGGGTGAAATTCCCTGGGTGGCATTGTCTGGCAATCCATTTACCAAATTATTCTGGTTCTCTTATTTACTTACCTCCATACACCACCAACAATTATACCATGCAATCCTGGACTCTCGCTACACTTGCATTTTTAAAAAAAAGTTTCTATGATTTTGTTTCCTTCTACTGCTCTAAGAAAGACAGACTTTCCCCTAGCCTTCCCCCAACCCCTTCTGATTCCCAGGTATTTATTTTATTGGCCAACTCTGGCCCCACATTTTTAAAAAATGTATTAAAACTACTAACTATATCTTTCATGTCTTTTATGATTCTGTCATTTTCAACAAAATATTCAGCATAAGCTGCAATACTTGATCTGTTTCTAATAATGCTGTTTAACACATTTCAAATACCTTTAATGTTACTTTTATTCCTCGCTAATATTTCATTATAATATTGCTTTGTACAAATCCTCATTATATTAGTTTATTTTTATATATTTTATATTTCCTCTCTTTCTCTATTCTATCTTTTATAAATTGCCTATAAAGAGTATTTTTCTTTTTACAGGCATTTTTTAGACCTTTAGTGATCCATGGACTATCTGTTTGTTTCTGACCACCACTGCAGTGCCTTATAGGACAATTCCTATCATATAATGTCTTGAATATCTCAAGAAATGTATCTTATGCTTTGTTAATATTCCCCTCTTCACAAACCTCATCCCAGTTCTGTTTTAGTAATTTTTTAAAATGCATTTATTTATGCACCACTCTGCATTATTAATCTTTGGCTCTCTTCCACAGCATGTCTTTTGTCCTGTCTCTCTCCCGTCAGC
The DNA here is from genome assembly GCA_024447675.2 of Pterophyllum scalare. Classification (NCBI taxonomy): domain Eukaryota; kingdom Metazoa; phylum Chordata; class Actinopteri; order Cichliformes; family Cichlidae; genus Pterophyllum; species Pterophyllum scalare. Next base: position 22,491 of record JAMQGT020012333.1, on the reverse strand, counting down.
CCCAATTGGTTGTGGCAGATGACTGCCCCTCCCTGAACCTTGTTCTGCCGGAGGTTTCTTCCTGTTAAAGCTTTTTTTAGACTGACGGGTTTCCTCTGTAATTATAGTAGGGTTTTTACCATACAATATAAAGTGCCTTGAGGTGAGTGTTGTGATTTGGTGCTATATAAATTGAACTGAATTGAATAGCTCAAGAAGCACGGGGGCATCACAGAGTGCGTGGCTGGGAGGAGAAGGGGAGAAGGTGGGTTGCACGAATGAGTCTTAAAGGGAGAATGACAGATGAGCAGTGATATTTAGAGAAAGAAGTGTGGAAGGCAAGCAGAAAGATGATTGGATTAGAAGTGTAGAAGTGATGAAGTTAGCATGAAGTCCTGGGAACAGACCTGGGAGGCACAAAACCCAAGGTTGGAGTATATATATATATATATATATATATATATATATATATATATATATATATATATATATGTGTGTGTGTGTGTGTGTGTGTGTTCCACCACCATGCCTGACATTTGAAATGAGGTGTTTGTGCTGTCACACATGTTTGGTTTTCATCAAACATGGCACTGTGCATTATGACCAGCCATCTCCACGCTGGACATTCATCCAAAAGTCTTATGGTTTGAACAGATATAACTTTGCAAAATGAATCCTTGCTTCCATGCTCTTGTCAAAGAGATGCTTTCTCATGGCAATCCTCCCAGACAAACAATACTTGTTCAGTATTTTTCTAATTGCACTGTCTTGAACTTTAACATTTAACATTATCAGGTGGCTCCACTGGTAGCAAGCTAAATATTGGATGAGTGACCACCCCAGGATTAAGGTGAATGAAAAAGATTTGGTTTCTATATATGAAAGTAAACTGACAACAAGATGTTATAAACAAGCCATATTTATGGCAACATTCCCAACAGACTGCGTTAACCTCATTCAAAAGAGTTTCTGACTCCTGCCACTGTCTCCCACCTCCTAAACACTCAGGGAGCGCAGTGATATGACGCTATGTTGCACCTTCAAAATAAAAGTACGTGAGTTAAAGATTTCAAAATCAAGTATTTTTCTCCTCCGCTGTGTAATTTTTGAGTGGGACAAATGCACCTGTCTCCAATATTGGGGGGGACACGTCCCCCCGTCCCCTCGGTTCCTACGCCTATGTTCATAAAGATAATTGGCCTAACGAGAAATACATCTGGGATATTTCTTTCCCAGGATGTCTCACAGCACAGTGAAACGACAAGGAAATTACAGAGGATGTGTGCTGAATAAGGAGAAAAGTAAAAGACAGTTAATTTTTTCCTGCATGGTAATTCCTGTAATAGTAACAGTTCCAAAAAGTTGCTAAATTTTCCATACTGCTGTATTTTGTTGTTGTTTGTTTTGTGTGTGTGTGTGTGTGGGGGGGGGGGGGGGCAAACAATAATAATTATTAACTATAATTATGTGTGAAAAATGAGAGGGGAGCAAGGTATGAGTAATTGATAGCCTGCTGCACCCCGAGAAAACAGAACTCAGAAATAAATATAACATATGGTTATCTGCTGTGGATATCGAATGATGAAAAATCTTTTTAAAATAATTTTTAAATGACAAATGCTGTACAGATATTTAAGTGTTAATTAATCAGAAGGTTTATGAAGACACCAAAATGAAAGCCTTTCCTTTTCATAAGAGAGTACTCATTAAATTTCCAAACAATCCAGTCATTAATTTGCCAAGAACAAACAAGGAAGGACAAAGGAAGAAACGTGGATTAATGATCATGTCCAGTGTAATATACCATATATTTTCTAGGGAAATTTTTTTTTCTAATATATAATATTTCATAAACACAAACTTTTAAATGATTGTCTATTTCTTTAGACATTAAAATGTAATTGGATTTATGAAGTAAAAAGTGAGAGTTCCAGTGAAACCTACCAAATCCATGTTCAACACTTCAACTCTTTGAGCAATAATCAGTGTTTCTGTTTTATCAGTATTTAACTGGAGGAAATTGTCATTTAACCACTGCTTGATTTCTGTCAGGCAATTACTTAAACTGGACTTTTAGCCTACTTTCATGTCAGTAGTGACCAGCAAAGGAGATGATGTTTGTTTTTATTTTTATTTTTTCTCTTATTCTTGTTGAATTCAGCTTCATAGTTTGTTTACAGCAATCCTGATTGACTGGAAATGCTGTTCTGTGTGTGTGTGTGTGTGTGGGGGGTCCACATATGGATATACACATTTTTCTAAAACAACAACTGCCTGAGCCAGGTAAGATGAAGTCAAAAGGAGGTTACCTCTTATGTCAAAGGCCAGCAGCAGCAAGAATCATTACAGTATTTTTTATTTATGCCTTTTGTTGTAAACTCTGTTTCATTGTTGCATTTGTGCTTTCATATGAACTGCACAAAAGAATAAAACAATTAAATGTGGATTATTAAACATTAGGTCTCTCTCTTCCAAGTCCCTGTTAGTAAATGATTTAATAATTGATCAACATATTGATTTATTGTGCCTTACAGAAACCTGGTTACAGCAGGATGAATATGTTAGTTTAAATGAATCAACACCCCCGAGTCACACTAACTGTCAGAATGCTCGAAGCACAGGTCGAGGAGGAGGCGTAGCTGCAATCTTAAATTCCAGCTTAGTGATTAATCAAAGACCCAGACAGAGTTTTAATTCTTTTGAAAGCCTGACTCTTGGTCTTGCCCACCCTAATTGGGAAATTCAAAAACCTGTTTTATTTGTTATTATCTATCGTCCACCTGGTCCTTACTCAGAGTTTCTGTCTGATTTCTCAGACTTTTTATCTGATTTAGTGCTCAGTTCAGATAAAATCATTATAGTGGGTGATTTTAACATCCATGTAGATGCTGAAAATGACAGCCTCAACACTGCATTTAATCTATTATTAGATTCAATTGGCTTCTGTCAAAATGTAAAGGAGCCCACCCACCACTTTAATCATACTCTGGATCTTGTCCTGACATATGGCATTGAAACTGAAGACCTAACAGTATTCCCTGAAAGCCCCCTCCTGTCTGATCATTTCTTAGTAACATTTACATTTACTTTAATGGATTACACAGCAGTGGGGAATAAGTTTTATTACAGTAGAAGTCTTTCTGAAAGTGCTGTAACTAAGTTTAAGGATCTAATTCCTTTATTATTATGCTCTTCAGTGCCATGTGCCAACACAGTGCAGAGCAGCTACCTAAACTCTGCTCCCAGTGAGGTAGATTATCTCATCGATAGTTTTACATCCTCATTGCGTACGACTTTGGATACTGTGGCTCCTCTGAAAAGGAAAGCCTCAAATCAGAAGTGCCTGACTCCGTGGTATAATTCACAAACGCGCAGCTTAAAGCAGATAACCCGTAAGCTGGAGAGGGAATGGCATCTCACTAAAGTAGAAGATACTCATTTAGCCTGGAAAAAGAGTTTGTTGCTCTATAAAAGAGCCCTCCATAAAGCTAGGACATCTTACTATTCATCATTAATTGAAGAAAATAAGAACAACCCCAGGTTTCTTTTCAGCACTGTAGCCAGGCTGACAAAGAGTCAGAGCTCTGTAGAGCCGAGTATTCCTTTCACTTTAACTAGTAATGACTTCATGGATTTCTTTACAAATAAAATTTTAGACATTAGAGGAAAAATTATTCAAAACCATCTCCAAGATTTATCTTCATGTTCGGCTGCTTTCAGCACTGCTGGTATTTGTTTAGACTCTTAGGCTCCAGTTGATCTTTTGGAGTTAACTTCAATAGTTACTTCCTCCAAACCATCAACATGTTTATTAGATCCCATTCCTACTAGACTGTTCAAAGAAGTCTTTCCAATTATTGATGCCTCAATCTTAAATATGATCAATCTGTCTTTATTAGGTGGCTGTGTACCACAGGCCTTCAAGGTGGCAGTAATTAAACCGCTACTTAAAAAGCCATCACTTGACCCAGCTGTCTTAGCTAATTATAGGCCAATCTCCAACCTTCCTTTTCTCTCCAAAATCCTTGAAAGAGTAGTTGTAAAACAGCTAACTGATCATCTGCAGAGGAACGGTTTATTTAAAGAGTTTCAGTCAGGTTTCAGAATTCATCACAGTACAGAAACAGCATTAGTGAAGGTTACAAACGATCTTCTTACAGCCTCTGACAGTGGACCCGTCTCTGTGCTTGTCCTGTTGGACCTCAGTGCAGCTTTTGATACTGTTGATCATAACATTTTATTACAGAGATTAGAGCATGCCATAGGTATTAAAGGTACTGCACTGCAGTGGTTTGAATCATATTTATCAAATAGACTCCAATTTGTTCATGTAAATGGGGAGTCGTCTTCACACACTAAGGTTAATTATGGAGTCCCACAGGGTTCTGTGCTAGATCCAATTTTATTTACATTGTACATGCTTCCCTTAGGCAGTATTATTAGAAAGCATTGCATCAATTTCCATTGTTATGCAGATGATACTCAGCTTTATCTATCCATGAAGCCAGATGACACACATCAGTTAGTTAAACTGCAGGAATGTCTTAAAGACATAAAGGCCTGGATGACCTCTAATTTCCTGCTACTAAATTCAGATAAAACTGAAGTTCTTGTACTCGGCCCCACAAATCTTAGAAGCACAGTGTCAAACCAGATACTTACTCTGGATGGCATTACTTTGGCCTCCAGTAACACTGTGAGAAATCTTATCTGACCAGGATATGCCCTTCAATGCACATATTAAACAGATATGTAGGACGGCTTTTTTACATCTGCGCAATATCTATAAAATTAGAAACATCCTTTCTCAGATTGACGCTGAAAAGTTAATCCATGCATTTATTACTTCTAGGCTGGACTACTGTAATTCATTATTATCAGGCTGTCCTAAAAACTCCCTGAAAAGCCTGCAGCTGATCCTAAATGCTGCAGCTAGAGTACTGACAGGGACTAGAACGAGAGAGCATATTTCTCCCATATTGGCTTCTCTTCATTGGCTCCCTGTTAAATCTAGAATAGAATTTAAAATCCTTCTCCTAACATACAAGGTCTTGAATAATCAGGCCCCATCTTAGCTCAAAGACCTCATAGTACCGTATCACCCCAATAGAGCACTTCGTTCTCAGACTGCTGGCTTACTTGTGGTTCCTAGGATACTTAAAAGTAGAATGGGAGGCAGAGCCTTCAGCTTTCAGGCCCCTCATCTGTGGAACCAGCTCCCAGCTTGGATTCGGGAGACAGACACCCTCCCTATTTTCAAAATTAGGCTTAAAACTTTCTTTTATGATCAAGTACATAGTTAGGGCTGGATCAGACGACCCTGAACCACCCCTTAGTTATGCTGCTATAGGCCTAGGCTGCTGAGGGGGGTCCCATAATGCACTGTTTCTTCTCATTCACCTTTATTTACTTGTTTATACTTCACTCTGTATTTAATCATTATTATTAATCTCTGGCTCTCTTCCACAGCATGTCTTTTGTCCTGTCTCTCTCCACTCAGCCCCAACCGGTCGCAGCAGATGACTGCCCCTCCCTGAGCCTGGTTCTGCTGGAGGTTTCTTCCTGTTAAATGGGAGTTTTTCCTTCCCACCGTCGCCAAGTGCTTGCTCATAGGGGGTCGTTTTGACTGTTGGGTTTTCGCTGTGTTATTGTAGGGTCTTTACCCACAATACAAAGCTCCTTGAGGTGACTGTTTGTTGTGATTTGGCGCTATATAAATAAAATTGAATTGAATTGAATTGAATATGACAGCACAAAGAGAGGAGGATAAAGAGAGAGAGAGGAGAGAACAATGTAACCACAGAAAAGAGAGAGAGAAAGACAAAAGAAACAGGAAATATACATAAATAAAATGCCAAGATATGAGGGTAGGGTGAAAAGTTCATAGGCTGAAGCAGGAGTTATCATACAGTAATTAAATTTGGCATGCCTTAAATTCAACTTTTACTGATGCTAACTGCATGTTTTCTTTTCCAGATAAACCCACATTGGATACAGAATTGAGGACTTGAGAAGTAGTACTTGAGACATTTTTTGAAAATTGATAAAATTTGGCACAGTGGTGATATAAAGTGTCATGGCCCTAACCTAACAGACCCATGAGACAAATAACTACAATCAGATGCTCAGGGTGGTTTATTTACAACACAATTTGGGGAACAGAGGAAATTACTAAAAGCGGCAAGACCTGGTCTGAGCAAGTGCAGATGAGCTAGGCCTGAGAGACAAGTCCAGTAAACAGAAGAAGGATTCAAGATAAACTGCTGGGTACTGATGGAGAGTGGGCAGGAAGAGGAAGGCAGCAGGATGGCGAACAGGTTAGGGCCAACAAATGAGAGATGGTGATTCCCTGAAAGGTGAGCTGAGCTCCTCTAACGGACTCCTAGAAGAAACAAAAACTCAGGTCAGACATGCGAAGGACTAGATCACAGAATAGAATGAGCCCGCGCTTCACTGTGGAGGATGAACGAACTGGCGGAGAATGACTGCCCCGACTGGCCCTTAAATACCTTGCCATCAGTAAGCGGATCACTCACAGGTGTGACTCTGGCTGACTTGGAGGATGCCAGTCCCACCCATCTTGTCACCTAGAAGTGCAACAGACAGATGAAAAACCCCACACCAGCCCCCTGACATCAAGTATCTGCAGAAAAAGGGGTTAGCCCCCAATGACACTCATTCGGACATGGTTGCTACATTAGAAGAAGAAGAAGAAGAAACAGCCTTTATTGTTCCACAAAGGGGAAATTCAGGTGTAACAGCAGCCACAGATATAAAAAATTCACATTGTTGAAAACAATATATAAAAGAACAAGATTAACAATAACAGTACTACTACTACTACTACTACTACTACAAATAATAATAATAATATATACTGTTCAAGAAAAGCATTTAATAGAAAAATACTGTTCAGTGATAAATAGGCATAAATATAGGTTCAGTTCAAAATGTACATAATGTACCTGTGTGTTGAACCTTGAACAAGACAGACTATTTACAATACAGTATATACAAATGCCAGCATGGATGTAAATACTATTGATTTTGATTTTGTTGGGAGCAGTGATAGTTATTATAGAGTCTTACAGCTGCTAGGAGGAAGGATCTGTGATAACGCTCCTTTGTACATTTAGGGTGCAGCAGTCTGTCATTGAAGGAGCTCTCCAGTTCAGTAACAGCTTCGTGCATGGGGTGGGAGACATTGTCCATCAGTGATGTTATTTTAGCCTGAGTCCTTCTGTCTCCCACCACCTGCACTGGGTCAAGAGGACATCCTAGGACAGAGCTGACCTTCCTGATGAGCTTGTCTAACCTCTTCCTCTCACCAGATAACCTGCTATTCCAACATACTACACAATAGAAGATGGCTGATGCTACTACAGAGTCACAGAAGGTCTTTTGGAGTGCCCCCTGCACTCCAGAAGACCTCAGCCTTCTCAGCAGGTAGAGTCTGCTCTGACCCTTCCTGTAAAGCGCATCAGTGTTGTGAGTCCAGTCCAGTTTATTGTTCAGGTGAACACCCAGGTACTTATAAGAGTCCACTATCTCAATGTCCACTTGGTGGATGTTCACCAGTGTCAATGTGGTGGGTCTGCGCCTATGGAAATTCACCACCAGCTCCTTGGTTTTAGCAGCACTGATCAGGAGATGGTTCCGCTGGCACCAGTCCGCAAAGTCCTGTGTCCACCTTCTGTACTCTGAGTCAGACTTCTGTAGATTGCAGTGTGGGGAGTTGATGGAGAAGTCTGTAGTGTAAAGGGTGAAGAGGAACGGTGCTGGCACAGTTCCCTGTGGGGCCCCTGTACTGCAGGTCAGCCAGGCAGAGACACAGCCCTAGGGGCTGATACTCCAGCTTTAGCAAATGTGCAAATGTGGGCAGCTGAATTCAAGAGGAGTAGGGAGAACCTTGAAGATGACCCAAGGTCCAGACATCCTGCCAAAGCTGCCACCCAAGAAGACATTGACTGTGTTCACTACATGGTAATGGATAACAAATGTTTAGCTGTTAATCAGTTAGCTAATGCTGTAGGCATCTGCTGTGAATGAGTTGAGAACATTCTGCATAACAAACTTGGCATATCAAAGGTTTCCGCTCGGTGGATGCCATGACTTTTGATGCCTGGTCAAAAGCACACCAGGCTGGTCAGGTCTTGGCATTTTTTAACCAAATCTAGCTGGTTTTCTTGAACATTTCCTCACCCAAGATGAATGTTGTGTTCACCACTTTGAGCCAGAGACCAAACGGCAGTCCATGCAGTGGAAACACCCATCTTCGCCCCCACCAAAGAAGGCCAAAGTGGTGTCATTGGCAAGGAAGGTGATCATCTCCGTTTTCTGGGATGCAAAAGGTATTGTGTTCATTGACTACCTTCAAAAAAGACATACTATCAATGGAAAATACTAAGCCAACTTGCTGAGGCAGCTGCAAAAGGCAATCAAGTCAAAACGGCCTGGAAAACTGACGAAGGGGGCCTTGTTTCACCAGGACAATGCTCCTGCACACAAGTCCTGTGGCTGCAATGGCTGCTGTGCATGACTGTGGCTTTGAGCTGATTGATCACCCTCCATAGTTTCCTCATTTGGCACCATCTGACTATTTTCTGTTTCCCAACATGAAAAAACACTTGGCTGGGAAGCAGTTGCTGTTGAGGAGTTTTTTGAGGATTAGGATGAGAGCTTCTATACCATGGGAATCCAAGTGCTGCGACACTGAGGGAAGAAGTGTGTGGACCGCAGGTGAAACTATGTTGAAAAATAAAACACTTTTGGTCAAGATTGGCTATTGCATCATGGTCAGCCTATGAACTTTACAGCCCACCCTCATAGCTTCTGTTTTGCCCACATTCACTGATGATAATTTCAAGTAATTAAGCAGTGAGTTGTACTTTTATTAAATGTAGATTCTCTAAAACCTCCTCTTATAATGAGTTAGTACTCAAGTACTTTATTTGCCTTATTTACATCTGATCATTTGTTACGGTCTAATCGAATACATGTTTTTTGAGTGATTGCCAGTATGAAGAGAGTGTAATTAGGATGGAGAGACAGAGGACAGACAGATTGTAAAAAAGTAGGAAGAACCAAGTGAGCAGATGGGCAGATAGTGGGAGGAAAAAGCACACTTACTCTTGGAGCTGATCTACCAAGTGCCCTGTGATGGGTTTGCAAAATAAAGGGAGGGCTTGTGTTCAGTTTGCTTCTTTTCCAAGTGTATTGACTATCAGTCTGATTATCCAATGTCTGTACTGAGTAATGCTACTTTAATTGCTTGATGATTTGGCGGACTGGCTCTGTGTTATTAAGAGACTGAAAGACAGTCCTGGGTTTTCTTTGTCATATATTCCATTTTGTGATGTGCCAAATGTACTTACTAGGTGAAAGGTCTGTACTGCAGACAGGTCAGTTCAGCACTCTTCTACTATAAAGCCATGCTGTTGTAATAGATGCAGAATGTGGTTCAGCATTGTCTTGAGGAGATATGCAAAGCCTTCTCTGAAAACAATGTTATCTCAATGGGAGCATGTTGCTTTAAAACCTGTATACAAGACTGTAAAAGATGACAAAATGGAAAGCCTTGACATATTACAAGAGAGCTCTAACTTTGAAAACAAAGACTTCTATAGATACCTACAAATAAGAAACTATTATATCCAGAAGTCAGACAATTCATGGACCAATATAACCCATTGATTGAACTAATAATAAAATCTTACAAATCAAAACTTATGGATCGAATAATTTCAAAAATATCTAAGATTATAACAAATTTTAACACCCACCAATACATCAAAAATAAGTGGGAAAAAGAGGCAGGCCTTGCTATAACAAAGAATGGGAATGAAGAATGGGAACAAATATGTACATGTAGAACACAATGTAGGTGCACAAAATCTTATATATGGAAAGAATTCTGTTGGAAATGTACATCGCATTATTTTATCACACCATGTCAAAGTGGTAATTTCTTGCAAGGAAATAGCAAATGCTTGATGTCAGAATGCACACCATTACCATATTTTTTGGGATTGCCATACTCTCCAAAAATATTGGAGTGATATAAATGATGTGGTAAACCATATTTTCCACAACTATATTCCCCCAAATTTCAAAACTATATTTCTGGGCTGCAAAACCCAAAAAATGCAATCAATAGATGGGTACCTTTGGGTTATATTAATAGCCGCAGGAAAAAGGCAATCAGAAAAAAATAGATGGTACAGAAAGAATCAATGGCCCAAGAATAGGCCCAGATAGTAGCAGATATTTATAAAATGGAAAAAGTAACCTTCACAGTTAATTTAAATATAAATCTATTTTCCAAAAACTGGAATAATTGGGAAAAATACATTAAATAATAAATGTCGGAAATAATTTAGAACGTCTGTGTGAAATGAACAAGAACAAAACACTAGACTGGATGCCACTAGATTTTATTTTATTTTGTACTCTACTACCATAAGGCATTGTCTTAATCCACTGTAATGTTGATTAATAACCTCATTTATTGCTACTCCTGTTAGAGTTCCTCTCTCGATCTTTCACTTGTTCCTATATGTTTCATTTCTGTTTCTTTAACAAAATTCAGACAGACAGACAAAAGAAAAAGAGTTACATGCAAAGCCACACAGGCTGTTTTTTTTCTTTTCACCCTTTTACTCACGATCCTGTATTTATTTAATTTACCATGAGAAATGTAATTGTCTCTACCAGAGAATGAAAAAAAAGAAAAAAATAAATGACATAAGGTATAATTAAAAAATAAACTGTTTTGGTCTCATGTAAAATAAATAAATAAATAAATAGATAAATAAAAAAATAAAACCTGTATACAGTGATTTTGCATGTTTATAACATGAATGTTAAAAACCTTGGGTGCAGGGACAACCTGCATCTAAGCTCACAGTCAGGAAATGGACACCTGATGTTCCTGAGGCTCTAAGGGACTGCTTTGAATGCACAGATTAAAATGTGCTGCTGGAAACAGATGGGAACTGCAGGGAAACTGTAGGTATGACTGTGTCTCTGCAGAAGCTGTTGTACTCAGAAAAACAATCCTGTCTATCAAAGACTGTGCGTTGTTTCCACAATAACAGACCCTGGGTAACAATTGAATCCTCAACTAGAAAAAAAAGCAGCTTTTAGAGACAGTGAAAAAGAACGACTCCAACAGGTGCAACATGAGCTGAAGAAGAGACTGAAAATGGCAAATTTGGAATACAAAAAAAAGACAGAAAGGAATATACAATACAGCAACATTCATGGGGTGTAGAGAGGAATCAATACCATCATGGGCTACAACAAAAAGAAATGACAGTCACTTATGGGTGATGTGGAAAGAGCTGATGAACTCAATCAGTTTTTCAATAGATTTGACTCCAGGGTCACACCTACTGCGGCTGCTCTTCTGTCTTCTTCTCCTTCTCCTGAACATGTGGGTATTTTCACTGCTGCTCATATTCTCCCCCACAAGTGTGTTTCTCCACCACAGAGACATACAAAAAAAATCATTCGTACCCACAGCCATCAGGTTTTCCAATTCTCATACAAATAGCAGGTGAGCTATGCCAGACATATAACTTTACCTCTGGGACCTTGTTGCAGTCTGGCACATCCTGCAAAAAAAAAAAAAAAGGACCTGAGCGATGCGCACATACCCACGTGGCACAGTGGCTGTCTTTATTAACACACGAACGGTTTGGGATATTTTACAGGTCTTAATCATTCGGAGAGAACAGCTGCACACACACACACACACACACACACACACACACACACACACACACACACACACACAACACACTGCATCGGTTTTAGGTTGCCAGGTTGCACTGGTTGAGATTGGAACCACTGTGTAGAGTGTTTCATAGAAATTTGGCAACTTAGGTAACATTAGAAGAACACAAAACTTAACTGCCATATGCAGCCTATTATAATTATTCTTAATGAAGTTTGAAGGTCATCGTCATCGCTCATGTCTACCTCCAATCATGTATATTTTGCTGCAGATGTTTTTGGATCTTTTTTGTTTTGTTTTGTTTATTTGCTTGTTTCTTTAATCCAAGCAAGCACAGATATTGCAGTTTATGTTTTCTAAATAATGTTAACGATAACGGACGTCTTCCCCAGAAAACCGCTTCAAAGAGCCTGCCGCCAGACACAAGACAATTTGCTTTAATTAAAATTTTCGCAGACTATCTACCGCTGTTGCTTTGAGGAGAACAACGACGAAACCAGACAAACGTGTATCTGTTCAAAACGAAAAATTGTGAGATGAGAAGAAGGATTTCTCAAACTTTAGGCGTGACTATCGCAGCGGGGTGTCCTCTGAGCAAGACTAAGATGTGTGTGCGTCACTGTCACAAGCAAATGCTTAAACGCTCAGCCGCTTCCCAGCAGATAACAACTGAAGAAACGTAAATTGAAGAAACGAGAGCTTGGCAGTAAAAAAAAAAAGGTCTTCACCTTTTTCACCCGGAGCTAAATGCTGCAAAATAAGTGACATGATCAGGAGGCAGGGGGGAGAACAACCAAGGCCACTTGAAAAAGACACGCGCGCGCGCTTGTTATATGCTTGATGCTGAATATAAAAATGTTCAATTAAACAGCTGATCGAACTGCATCGATTTTCTTACAGATGAACACGGTGGGCAAATTTAAAACTGCTCCTTATTATTTTGCATCGGACATATAGGAATAGCCTTAAAATCAGTAGTAATTTAGTTTGCTGAACAGGGGGGCCTGGGATGGAGTCAAAGTCTCTCCTAAATGACTGCTTCAGTCCCTCCCTGTCGACAAACTGAAACTGTACTACATGGAATGAAGACTATTTTAACGCTGTGTTCATAAGATTTTTATTAGGCTATTTTAGTATGTTTTCATGAGAAATTAGAGAACCTTTCATATCCAAGTCAAAATAAAGAGCCTATTATCATAAAGACTTCAAGCAGGAAGAAGGATTACAGCAGTTAGGCTCCTGTCGACACACAACGACGTGGATTTAAGAAGACTGTACGGGCTTCTTGTGAGATGTGAACAATAAGGGACGTCCTTCACTGCCAAATACTTTTTCAAACAGCCTGCCGTCAGTTACAAGAAATTGGCATCCGCTGAAATATGCATTAATCATATATATATATATATATATATATATATATATATATATATATATATATATATATATATATATATATATATATATATATATATTACAACATGCATTTGTTAGAAGAAGTAGTACTTACTGTAAATGTGTAAATGCTGATTTTCAATACATCACCGAGCCTTTAAATGTATTTGTCCCTCTAAGGTGAAAAAAGCAAAAATGGGATCACCATTGTTAGGTAGGCACACTAATCATGTCTCTTTATAAACGCCACATTATTAGGCTATATCACGAAGGAGGCGTGGCTTTGAATACTATTTAAGCTCTTCTGTTTGCCTCTCATTCGCAGATTCATTGGGCAGTCAGATTCTCCTAAAATGCTCCAGATGTTTCAGCTTTGGGCTCTAGGATATGGTAGGCTATTTTACACCTTTACTAAAATTGATTTTTTAAAAATTATTTCAGTCAACATTCATTTAATTGAACTTTATAATACTACTTTTTTAATAGTGCTATGTCCATTCTTTCAGCCTGGTGTATATTTGGCTTCTCCACTGCTTGTGGTAAATATATTTATTTATTTATTTAGTGATTGATTGCAGGGACCACTTGGTCCCTTGTTTCACAAAGCTGATACAGTTCCTTGGGTGCTGTTTTAAAGATCTGTGTGTGTGTGTGTGTGTGGCGATATAGGAATGGGTTGTAGGCTCTAGGATCGATGTGTTTATACAACAGTGCATGACGTGAATTTGATCTTATAAGGATAGATAAATGATTTTAAGTAGCATGCGCCTTATAAGGCAATAAGCAGTGTGAATTGTAAAACAGACTGAACCGAGGATCCGCAGAGGCAGGTGATTTTTTTTCTAAGGACATCTTCGTGGCAACAACGCAGAAATATGGGTGTTTTCTGTTTCTATCGCCTGGCCCCAAATATGTAGCTTTCTTATTCTTTCTCATCCCTTAGCGGAATGGGGAATACCTTTCCTAATCTATCGTGCGCATTTTGTCTTGATGCAGCATTTCACAGTGATGACGCTGTGGAAAAGCAAAAGAGCGCAAAATTGATTGCGCGACTTGGTATAGGCGCTAGACTGATTCTTGTATCTGGACAGACCCAAGAACACTTTTGTCTTTATTAAACTGTGTTGAAGGGCGTCAAGAATCATGTCTAACCTATGGATGACTTAAGGACTGGCAGATTTAGAACAAGTTGAATTATACATTACTTAAGCAAACCATGTGTTACTGTATTTTTATACGAGGATTAGGAAGCTTAATATTAATCGAAAAAATTGTTGAAATATTAACAGGTCTTAATCTAAATAGATTTCCAATGACTCTCACTTTGGAGCTTGTGCTTGCTGACAGATCCTGCAGTGGGACGTAATGCTTCCTCCGTAAAGGACTGTAATCGGTGAGTCGCTCCATCACTCAGTGTGTTTATGTGTGATAGTGTTGTATGTTTATAAAATCACACACGCCTGCGCAACGTCACGAACACACCCCTTAGCGTAGGCGTAAGAACTGTCCCCCCCCCCAGTATTAGAGAGGCGCATTTGTCCCACCTAAAAATTACACCTCGAAGGAGAAAACTATGATTTTGAAATCTTTAACTCGCGTGAATTTTATTGTGTGTGCTACTAAAATATTTTTGTGCTGAAATATTTAGCTTGCTACTACCAGTGCGGCCACCCGATAAATAAAGCGTACAGCCCTGAAATGACATGGTCATTAGACTCAATCCATTGTGTTTGGTGGTTTGCCCACGTCTGACGACTATAAAATATATACATATGCAAATTATACATGCAATAATATAGGTGTACACAACACATTTTTTTCAAGAAACATTTTAAAAAACATCATATAGCATTGTTTATGCTTTGCTCAGAGTATTTACAGATCTGGCAGTTTTCCGATTCTGGCAGTTTTCCGATATGTGTCCCCCCACCCCCACCCCCAATAGTAAACTCGTTTCTACACCCTTGCCCCTTGCCCTTGCTTTTAGTCACCAAAACAAAAGCTTTAAAAAATAAATAATGTATTCTGGGGCAAATTGACATTAGTGGGTCCTGCTAGATTGTTACACTACAGATGTACTTACTGTCAGCCATTTACGACCAGTTTGCGCCACTCTGCTGCCTGTCAAAGTAGAGGGGGTGAAGGAACTGACCTTCTCAAATGAAAAGATCTGAAGCGTGCAGCAGGACCACCATAACTGTAAAACCTAACAGTATATCTTAATAAAATAAGTAAATTCAGTAAATAAACTTACTTCATGTAACTTCTTTTGACTTAATCTGCCAAAAAAGTTGGAGCCACTCTTTCCATTATATTAAATTTAATTAAAATTAAATGTTGAAGTTCTAACTCAGTTGTTTTGAGTGCAATTAAATTTGTTGAGCATTTTAAGTACTTGTAATATTTTTTCCAGTTAGCTCCACTGACTCATTTTCTTGGAGTTTTCATTCTCATATCATTAGAAAAAATGTAAACACCACTTCATCTTTCATCTTTCAATTGTTGTTTCTATTTCAGTTTTTAAATAATCACATACCAAAAATGCATGCAGATAATTAATGATCCCTCAAAGTGTAAAGATTTGATGTTGGTCATATTGAAAACATAATTAATTAAACCATCCATCCATCCACCCATCCATCCATTCTCTTCCGCTTATCCGGGGCTGGGTTGCGGGGGCAGCAGCCTAAGCAGAGAAGCCCAGGCTTCCCTCTCCCCAGCCACCTCCACCAGCTCATCCAGGGGGACCCCAAGGCGTTCCCAGATCGGCCAAGAGGTATAATCTCTCCAATATGTCCTGGGTCTACCACGGGGCCTCCTCCCGGTGGGACATGCCCGGAACACCTCACAGAAGAGGCACCCAGGAGGCATCCTAGTCAGATGCCCAAGCCACCTCAGCTGGCTGCTCTCGATTTGGAGAAGAAGCAACTTTACTCTGAGCCTCTCCTGAATGACTGCATCCCTCACCTTATTTCTAAGAGAAAGGCCAGCCACCCTTCGAAGGAAACTAATTTCTGCCACTTGTATTCGCGATCTTATTCTTTTGGTCACTACCCAAAGTTTGTGACCATAGGTGATGGTAGGAACGTAGATAAACCGGTAAATCGACAGCTTCGCTCTTACACTCAGCTCCCTCTTCACCACGACAGACAGTATCTGCAGTATCTGCATCACTGCAGACGCAGCCCTGATCTGTCTGTTGATCTCCCGTTCCTTTCTCCCATTACTCGTGAACAAGACCCCAAGATACTTGAACACCTCCACCTGGGGCAGGAACTCTTCCCTGAGCCGGAGAGGGCACTTCGCCCTTTTCTGGCTGAGGACCATGGCCTCAGACTTAGAGGTGCTGATTCTCATGCCAGCTGCTCCACACTTGCTCCACTGTGAGCTGGAGGCCACCACCTCATGAAGCCAACAGGACTGCATCTTCTGCAAAGAGCAGAGACGAGATTGCGAAGCCACCAATGAAGAAGCCTTCTGCCACCTGGCTACACCTAGAAATTCTGTCCATAACAGTTATGAACAGAATTGGTGACAAAGGGCAGCCCTGGTGGAGTCCAACACCCACAGGAAACGAGTCCAACTTATTGCCGGCTATATAGACCAAGCTCTCACTGTGGTTGTACAGGGCCTGAATGGCCCACAACAACAGACCAGACACCCCATACTCCCGCAGGACCTCCCACAGGATACCCTGAGGGACAGGGTCAAATGCCTTCTCCAAGTCCACAAAGCACATGTAGACTGGTTGGGCAAACTTCCACCCACACTTGAATATCCTTGAGAGGATAAAGAGCTGGTCCAGCGTTCCATGACCAGGACAAAAACAGCATTGTTCCTCTTGGATCCGAAGTTCGACTAACGGGCGGACCCTCCTTTCCAGCACCGTGGCATAGACCTTACCGGGGAGGCTGAGGAGTGTGATCCCCAAAAAGTTGGGGCACACCCTCCAGTCTCCCTTCTTAAATATGGGGACCACCAACCTGGTCTGCCAATCCAGTGATCTTGATTATCTGATAGCCTAAGCCCGGCACTGTATGGACAATCATATATATATATATATATATATATATATATATATATATATATATATACATACATATATATATGATTGGAAAGAATTGTATGATTTAGGATTGAATAATGAATGTAACTGTAACACAGACTGTAACACAGAAATGTCAACCAAGACAGCCCTACAACATCCAGAGCCTTCAGGAACTCAGGGTGAATCTTGTACACCCCAGGGGCCCTGCCACCAAGGAGTTGTTTAACCACCTCAGTGACCTCACCCCCAGTGATGGGCGAGTCATCCCCTCACCCCCAGACTCTGCTTCCACCTCAGAAGGCGTGTTTCAGGAGGTCTTCGAAGTATTCCTTCCATCATATGACTATAGCCTCAGTTGAAGTCAGCAGCACCCCACCTGCACTATAGACCATGTCAGTGGAGCACTGCTTCGCTTTGATGCCATCCGAAAGTCTTTTTCCATAGCCTCACGTAACTCTTCCCATGCTCGAGTTTTTGCTTCAGCCACTGCCCAAGCTGCGTTCCACTTGGATACCTGCCACCTGCCGATACCTGTCAACTGCCTCCGGAGTCCTGCAGGCTAACCAAGCCCGATAGGACTCTTTCTTCAGCTTGATGGCTCTCTTCACCTCCGGTGACCACCATCTGGTTCGGGGGTTACCACCATGACAGGCACCAACCACCTTGCAGCCACAGCTTTGAGCAGCAGCCTCAACAATGGAGGTGCGGAACATGGTCCATTCAGACTCAATGTCCTCCGCCTCCCTCGGAATGCTGTCAAAGTTCTGCCTGAGGTGGGAGCAGGGGTGAAAGTAAGCCAGTAAGGTCCGGTACTGAGTACCACTAAAAGATTCTGTGCTGGTACGCAGTACCGGCATGAGTGGGACCAGCTGTCTGTTGTAAAGCCATCCAGAACATACGGCTGCAGATCTGGTGATACAATTACAAAATCGATCATCGACTTGCGACCTAAGGTGTCCTGGTGCCACGTGCACTTATGGACATGCTTATGTTCTAACATTGTGTTCATTATGGACAAACTGTGATTTGCACAGAAGTCCAATAACAAGACACCATTCGAGTTCAGATCAGGCAGGCCGTTCCTCCCAATCACGCCCCTCCAGGTCTCACTGTCATTGCCCACGTGAGCGTTGAAGTCTCCCAGCAAGACAATGGAGTCACCAGATGGAGCACCTTTGAGCACCCTGCCCAGCAACTCCAAAAAGTTCAGTGACTCTGAACTGTCATTTGCCGCATAAGCGCAAACAACAGTCAGGACCCGTTTCCTGGCCTGAAGGCGCAGGGAAACAACCCTCTCAACCATCGGTGAAAACTCCCAACGTGCAGGCATCAAGCTGGGAGGATATGAGGATACCCACCCCAGCTTGTCGCCTCTCACCAAAGGCAACTCCAGACTTCTCTTGGGGCCGCGCCCAGCCGGGCACCACAAGCTAATGCCCGGCCACCAGACGCTATCCCTCAAGCTCCCTCCCCAGGCCTGGATTCAGGGTGGGGCCCCAGTAACCCTATCCCGGGCAGGGATACTGAAGACCCCTTATGTTATGTTATTTCCATAAGGGGTCTTCTGAACCGCTCTTTGTCTGGACCCTCACCCAGGACCAATTTGCCAGGGAAGACCCTACCAGGGGGACAAGCCCCTGGACAACATAGCTCCTGGGACCACTGGGACACACCACGATAAGGTGGCGATTCACGAAGGAAAATTAATTAAATCAGTAACTGGTAAACAAGTTGATTCACAGAAAATTTGTCATTTTAACAAATAATGTTTTTGTAAGTACATTTGTAGATTTAAAAGGGTGGTTCAGTGGAAGAGCAGGAGACCATATATGCCATGTAGGTTCACCATTTTCTGCATTTTCCCCAGCCCTCTCCTCCCAATTTCCTGTCTCCCATCACTGCTGACTGTCAAATAATGCTGCAAAAGGCCACCCCCCCCCCAAAAAAATGGCAATCATGTTGTGTTTCCTTTTAATCAAATCAGAGCATTTGTGGCTTTCTGTTGTTCAATAAGTCACTTAAAATCTTGGTGTTTGAACGGATCTGGACTGTTGGTGAGAGTCACAGCTTACGCAGCAGATAGAGAGCAGACCGAGCCTGTTCAGCCTGTCCTCATTACCCTGGACCAGAGCTCCAGACAACAGTGCATTGCTGTGTGTTTGCTTCGAGATGTCTGCAAGGTAAGGTAACGTTGTTCTGTTAGTTTATCCCTGCTTTGCATGCGGCTATTATTTATTTTATTTTAAACTTAATTATTCTACTGCAGTATTACTAATTGAGCAAGTTAGCATTAGCTTGCAAGTGGCCCAAATCTTTAGTGGTGTAGATTTTTTTCAAAACGTCACATTACTTTACAGTCACACTGCAAGCGATCAGGAGTGAAGTTGCATTGAATGAGGTCAGTTTGGGATTTATGCAGAGTCTATTAAAGCTCTAACCAGCTTGCTGAGTGCTAGCTAACACCATGCCATGTATTCTTGTTTGTCTCAGTCAGCTAAAATTAAGCAAACTCATATTAGAGTAATGGTAGGTTTTAAAAATGCACAATGAGAGAGAAACTCATTTTAGACAGCTGAGTTCAATAGCTACGCTCAGGCCTGATTCCTGCCAGACATGTTCAAACAAGTAATCACTTAAATAGACTCTCTCTGAGTACTGTAAGTAGGCTAAAATATCTCAAAAAGCAATACACTATACCATGAGCAAAATAGAAGTCTCGAAGCCACCTCTAATGCTTAAAGGTCAGTGTTCACGATTCATCAGTAGGAAAGAATGAAAGCCACTGGTGATCAAAAAGAACACAAAGGCTCATATCACATTTGCCAAAAAAAACCGCATCTTCATCATTAGATGCTGACTTTTTTTTTTACAGTTTTTGACAAAAGATTACATACATTATCATTGGCATGAATGTCATCGTAATTTTGGGCTTTAATGAGTTCTTTAAACTGTTCTTTTTCCACAGTGGGGTGATTGTACAGCATACATCTTAAATGACTTCAAAACAAAACAAAACAAAACAAGATTTGGATGCACAAGTTTGAATGCATAGTCTCTAATCTACACAGAGTCAAAAGTATACATAGAGGCTCAATTACATGTACTCATTTAAATCTTTTTGTAAGTGGTGCTGAAGGTACTACAGTGTATTTTAACTTGACAAAGCCAATGCCTGTTAACTTCTGATTAGTGATGCCAAGTTTATCCTTGAGAGTATAAAAATATGTTTTTAAGCATGAAGTCATTTACAAAGTTTACACTAAATCTAGATCTCAACCACTGTGCAGAGTGGCAGTACAACAGTCACCTTCTCAGTTGTCCTGCTTAAATGGACAGTGGATGTGTACAACACATCTATCAGCAAAGCACTCAACATGTAGACATTATGCCGAGAATGAGGTGTCTGTTCCCTGCAAGCACCAAACATCTACTGGCTTGCATTAATATGTCTGTCTGGGGGGGATTGAGCCAAGAAACTGTACAACAACATGCTCTGAGAGAAAGCCACCACCACATGGCCCAGAAGTAGCTAAGCATTATATGCCATAATGTTTTGTTTTCTTCATATATATATATATATATATATATATATATATATATATATATATATATATATATATATATATATATATATATATATATATATATATATATATAAAATTCAAACTTGTGCCTCACAATTTGTTTCTCATAATTGAATTCCCTTTAGTTGCGGTTATTAGCATGGCATGAATACAACATAACATACAAGGTATATCACAGAAATAGTAATAATTTAAAAGTAATTTTTATTACTGGGTTATTATTTATTAGGTAGGAGCTTACCCAGGCCTGTTGTTATAAAGGCCAATAGTAAGTAAATAAGTAAAGTTTATTTCTATAACGCTTTATAAGAACAAAGTTCACAAAGTGCTTTACAAAACATAATAAAATGACATTTAAAATGGAATAGTGGAATTAAATAAAAGCCAACCTGCATATGTGGGTCTTCAATTTCTTTTTTAAAACAACAGTCAACAGAGTCTACAGATCTTAAATCCAGTGGGAGTGAATTCCACAACTTAGGGGCCACAGCCTCAAAAGTGCAGTCACCCTTTGTCCTTAACCTTGATTTAGGCACAGCCAACAAGTACTGATTAGCAGATTTCAGGGACTGGGATGGTTGGTAAGGTTGTAGTAGCTCGCTGATATATGAGGGCATCTGACCGTGAAGAGCTCTGAAAGTGATCACCAGAACCTTAAAATTAATCCTGAACCTTATTGGGAACCAGTGTAAGGAAGCCAAAATCTGTGTTACATGGGACCTTTTAAGAGACCTAGTGAGAAGCCTCGCAACAGCATTTTGGACCATTTGAAGGTGATCCTGAGATGACTTGTTCAGACAGAGGAATAGTGAATTACAGTAGTCAAGGCGAGATGAAATGAATGCATGTAAAACCATTTCCATTTTGCTTTGAGATATATATTTAAGACGAGCAATGCTGCACAAATGATAAAAACAAGTTTGCACAAGACAACTAACATGCTTCTCCAATGCCTGATCAAAAGTAATACCCAGATTTTCTTGCTGTGTGGTAAACAAAAGATGAGAGAGGTCCAAGATTTTGTGTTATGGTGGTTACCAAGTTGTCAGGGGCACAGATCAGAACTTCAGTTTTTTGTGTATTCAGAGATAGATAATTTGCTGCCATCCAGTTCTTTATAGCATCAATGCAGTCTTGAAGAACAGATAATTTAGCAACATCGTGGGGTTTGAAAGACATGTACAACTGAATATCATCTGCGTAGCCCTCGAAATTGTTCATAATGTGTCCAAGAGGGAGCATATACAGCGCAAACAGAGTTGGTCCCAGAACAGAGCCTTGGGGCACACCACAGGATAGGGAAGCAGAGGAGGCCATAAAATTAGAGGATGCAACTAAAAAGCTCCTCTGAGAAAGATAAGATTAAAACAAATCAAGAGCTAACCCAGAGATACCCACACAAGTTCTAAGGCTCTGAATTAAGATACCATGATCAGTGGTATCAAAAGCAGCAGAGAGATCCAAAAGAACAAGGACTGAATATTCACCTGCATCTCTACGCATTCATATATCATTTGAGACTTTAAGGAGAACAATTTCAGTAGAGTGCATTTGACGAAAATCAGACTGAAATTTCTCTAAAATATTACGAACAGCTAAAACTTATGCTAACTGGTTGGCTACTACTTTTTCTAAAATTTTTTAGATCAAAGGCAGTTTTGAAATTGGCCTAAAATTCTGAAGGAGAGACGGGTCAGCGTTGGGCTTTTTTAAATAGGGGACACACCTACCAACATGTGAGTGATGAATGA
>JAMQGT020012332.1:0-14403 GCA_024447675.2 Pterophyllum scalare | reverse complement strand
TTTATTGTCCCACAGAGGGGTAATTGAAGTGTAACAGCAGCCACAGATATATAAAAAAAATTACATTGTTGAAAAAATATATATATATGAAAAACAGGACAGTAACAACAATAATAGTAATAATAATATATACTGTACAGAAATATACCAGTATTTGGGTTCACTTGAAATATGTACATAGTGTGCCTGTGTGTTCAACCTTGAACAGGACAGGCTATTTACAATATGCTATATATTATCATACAATATGTGCATGCTATTGATTGTGATTTTGTTAAGAGCAGTGATGGTTATAAAGTCTTATAGCTGCTGGGAGGAAGGATCTGCAGTAATGCTCCTTTGTGCAATTAGGGTGCATCAGTCTGTCACTAAAGGAGCTTTCCAGTTCAGTAAGAACTTCATACGTGGGGTGGGAGATTTTGTCCATCAGTGACGTTATTTTGGTCAAAGTCCTTCTGTCTCCCATTACCTGCACTGGGTCGAGAGGACATCCTAGGACAGAGCTGGCCTTCTTGATGAGCTTATCTAACCGCTTCCTCTCAGCTGCAGATAAGCTGCTGCTCCAACATACCGCTGCATAGAAGATGGCTGATGCTACTACAGAGTCGTAGAAGGTCTTTAGGAGTGCCCCCTGCACTCCAAAAGACCTTAGCCTTCTCAGCAGGGAGAGTCTGCTCTGACTCTTCCTGTAAAGCGCATGAGTGTTGTGAGTCCAGTCTAGTTTATTGTTCAGGTGAACACTCAGGTACTTATAAGAGTCTACTATCTCAATGTCCACTACCTGGATGTTCACTGGTGCCAGTGCGGTGGGTCTGCGCCTGTGGAAATCCACCACCAGCTCCTTGGTTTTAGCAGCGTTGATCAGGAAGTGGTTCTGCTGGCACCAGTCCACAAAGTTCTGAGTCCACTGTCTGTACTCTGCGTCATCCTCATCTGTGATGAGGCCAACTATGGCTAGAGTCCTCAGAGAACTTCTGCAGATGGTAGCATGGGGAGTTGATGGAGAAGTCTGCAGTGTAGAGGGTGAAGAGGAATGGTGCCAGCACAGTTCCCTGTGGGGCCCCCATACTACAGACCAGCCTGACAGAGACACAGCATCAGCGTCAGCCTATCAGAGACATGTGTCCTCAAGTACTGTGGGTGGTCAGTGAGGTAGTCCAGTATCCACTGGGACATGTGGTGGTCCACTCCTGACAGCTCCAGCTTGTCCCTCAGAAGTCCTGGCTGGATGGTGTTGAAAACACTGGAGAAATCAAAGAACACAATCCTCACAGTGCTTCCAGGCTTCTCCAGGTGGGTCAGAGCTCAGTGCAGGAGGTAGACGATGGCTTCATCCACCCTGATGCCAGGCTGGTCGGAAACTGCAGTGGGTTCAACAACGACGTCAACAGAAGGCGTAGATGGTGGAGGACCAGCTTCTCGAGGGTCTTCATTAGATGTGACATCAGTGCTACCGGCCTGTAGCTGCTAAGATCCTTTGGATGCTTGGTCTTTGGTACAGGTACCACACAGGAGGTTGTGGTACTTTCCCCAGCTTCAGGCTCAGGTTGAACATGTATCTCATAATGCCGCACAGTTGATCTGCGCAGCACCTCAAGAGCCTGGAGCTGATGCCATCTGGACCTGCAGTCTTTCACACCTTGATCTTGCATAGCTCATTCCTCACATGATGAGTTGAAAGGCACAAGATGGAGGTGGGGGAGGGGGGCTGTGTGATGTAGTCCTCTGAAGTGAAGGGGGTAGGTGATGGCTGAGAGGTGTGAGTTCCAGAGAAGAAAAGTTGGCAGTGTCATGGTCCTGGGCCGCTGGCCCAGTGTTTTGGGTTCTCTTGGTTCTCATTCTGTTATTTCTGTGATTATGTTCATTTGTTCTTTTTTGTCTTAATCTGTTTATTTCTGGTTCCTTGTGTTTCCCTGTGTCTGTGTCTGTTTCCCAGTGTCTGGCACACAGACACTGGACAGAGACGTCCAGTGTCTGTGTGCCAGTTCCCTGTGTCAAGTCTGCGTGTTCCTTGTCTGGTCACTTCCTGTTTTATTTTGACAGCCTTGTGGTCCCCATGCTTTGTGTTTAGTTTTGCTTCCCTGTTATTAGTTTCATTTGCTTCACCTGCTGTGCCCTGCTGTTTTCTTTTGCCCTGATTACCTGATGTGTATTTAAGCCCTCAGTTTTCTTCTGTTCTTTGTCGCGTCATTGTCTTTGTTTCCCATGCTGTGTGCCTCTGTCAGTTTTCCCTGGTTTTCTGGAGTTTAATTTTTGCATTCTTTGCCACTGGCCCTGCCTTTTGTTAGCTCTAGCAAATAAAACTGAGTTAAATCTTACCTCTGTCTGGTGTATCCTGCGTTGGGGTCCTCCTTCCTGCCTGCCACACAGCCGATCCATGACAGGCAGACATTAAAGATGGTGGGGCTGCCAGCAGGGGTGATTGGACTGGGGGAGGGGTGGTTGACTAGTCAAACCTGTTAAAAAACTGGTTCAAGTTGTTCACCCACTCTAAGTCTCCTACAACCTTAGGGCTTGTTTTGTGGCCTGAAATTGAGTTCAAGCTTCTCCAAACCCCACTGATGTTGCTCTGCTGCAGCTGGTCCTCCATCTTCTTCCTGTAAATGTTTTTTCCCTCACTGATTTTTCTTCTCAGATCCTTCTGCTCAGCTCTGAGCTTCTCCTAATTTCCTGATCTAAAGGCTCTCTTCTCCTTCAGGAGAGCCTTTATTTCAGAGTTGATCCAGGGTTTGTTGTTTGAAAAACACCGTACCCTCCTGATGGGCACAGTGTCTTCCACACAGAAATTTATGTAATCCGTGATGCAGACCGTGATGCTGTTGATGTCCTCCCCATGAGGGGCACAGAGCTCTTCCCACACAGTGGAGCTAAAGCAGTCTCTTAGAGCTTCTTCAGGCTCCTCAGACCATTTCTTCACTGTGTACCAAGGGTTTGTACACAGGCTGGAGATGAACCAGGTTGTGATCTGAGCCCCCCAGGGGAGGCAGAGGTGATGAGATGTATGCCTCCTTGATGTTGGCATACAGTAGATCCAGTGTGTTGGTATTTCTGGTGTGACAAGTGACATACTGGGTGAAAGTGGGGAGAGTGGAGGACAGGGAGATGTGATTAAAGTCCCCGCAGATCAGAAAGAGGGTCTGTGGGTGTTGTGTTTGGCAGTTCAATGTCCTTAGTGCAGAATGTTTCTTTGATGGTTAAATGTCTAGAGTTACACCATCTATCATTCACAAACACAGCCAGAACCCCTCCTCTTTTCTTACGACTCTCCCTGGTTCTGTCAGCATGAAGTAGATGAAAGCCGTCCATGTTTATGTGTGAGTCCGGAGTTAGCTCAGTTAACCACATCTCTGTTGGGCAGATGAGGGTGCTCTCCTGGTAGCTCCTTTGATGTCACGTTAGTGTCGCCAGCTCGTCCACTTTGTTGGGAAAAGATCTCGTTTCCCATGATGATGGGCAGGATGACAGGTCTGTGCCTCCTCCCCTGGCTGCGATGCCCAATACCAGCACATCTCCTGCGTCTCTTCCTTCTCAGCTCACGGGGAATATCGAGTCGTTCTGCAGGAGGAGGCACAGCGCAGCTCCCGATGGAAATCAGCTGGTCCCGAGAGTAAACAAAAGCAGCGTGGTCACTCTCGCAGTCTCCAAAGATAAACAATGTAAAAAATTGTTTATTTTTGTTTATTGTTGTATTTTATAATTCCTTTCCCTTGGCCTATTAGAGTTGTTGCGGCCGAGTCTGGGAGGATTTTAAAGTGTTTCTTTTCAGTGGAGTATTCTGGTTTTACTAATTGTATGCTGGTTTTATTGCCATGGTGTGTTTTCTTTTTGTTTTAAATAAAGTATTTTATTGGATTATTAAGAGATACAGGGGTTGGACAATGAAACTGAAACACCTGGTTTTAGACCACAATAATTTATTAGTATGGTGTAGGGCCTCCTTTTGCGGCCAATACAATGTCAATTCGTCTTGGGAATGACATATACAAGTCCTGCACAGTGGTCAGAGGGATCTTAAGCCATTCTTCCTGCAGTATAGTGGCCAGGTCACGACGTGATGCTGGTGGAGGAAAATGTTTCCTGACTCGCTCCTCCAAAACACCCCAAAGTGGCTCAATAATATTTAGATCTGCTGACTGTGCAGGCCATGGGAGATGTTGAACTTCACTTTCATGTTCATTGTTCATCAAACCAATCTTCCACCAGTCTTGCTGTGTGTATTGGTGCATTGTCATCCTGATACACAGCACCGCCTTCAGGATACAATGTTTGAACCATTGGATGCACATGGTCCTTTAGAATGGTTCGGTAGTCCTTGGCAGTGACGCGCCCATCTAGCACAAGTATTGGGCCAAGGGAATGTCATGATATGGCAGCCCAAACCATCACTGATCCACCCCATGCTTCACTCTGGGCATGCAACAGTCTGGGTGGTATGCTTCTTTGGGGCTTCTCCACACCGTAATGCTCTTGGATGTGGGGAAAACAGTAAAGGTAGACTCATCAGAGAACAGTACATGTTTCACATTGTCCACAGCACAAGATTTGCACTCCTTGCACCATTGAAACCGACGTTTGGCATTGGCACGAGTGACCAAAGGGTTGGCTATAGCAGCCCGGCTGTGTATATTGACCCTGTGGAGCTCCTGACGGACAGTCGAGGTGCACATTTAATTCTGCCGTGATTTGGGCAGCCGTGGTTTTATGTTTTATGGATACAATCCGGGTTAGCACCCGAACATCCCTTTCAGACAGCTTCCTCTTGCGTCCACAGTTAATCCTGTTGGATGTGGTTTGTCCTTCTTGGTGGTATGCTGACATTACCCTGGATACCGTGGCTCTTGATACATCACAAAGACTTGCTGTCTTGGTCACAGATGCGCCAGCAAGACGTGCACCAACAATTTGTCCTCTTTTGAACTCTGGTATGTCACACATAATGTTGTGTGCATTGCAATATTTTGAGCAAAACTGTGCTCTTACCCTGCTAATTGAACCTTCACACTCTGCTCTTACTGGTGCAATGTGCAATTAATGAAGATCGGCCACTAGGCTGATCCAATTTAGCCATGAGACCTCCCACACTAAAATGACAGGTGTTTCAGTTTCATTGTCCAACCCCTGTACAATGCACTACATCCATCCCGCTTACGGGACGTGGTGTCATGGTCCGGGGTCCCATGGACCCCGTGTTTTGTTTTGCTTATTTTGTCTGTTCTGTTCTGGGTTTCTTTTGGTTGTGGGGTTTGGTTATGTGTTTTCTAGTTCCTTGTGTTTCTCTGTCAGGTATACATCTTTGTTCCCCCCATCTGACTTCCTGTTTAATTTTGATAGTTGTCCGGTCCCTGTCATGTTCAGTTTTGCTTCCCCTTGTCTCGTCAGCGTCATTATGTTCACCTGTGATCCCATCTGCTGTCACTGCCCTGATTACCAAGTGTGTTTATATTGTCTGTGCTCTGGTTAGTTCTTTATCAGGTTGTCGTTGATGTTTATGTATGTGTGCTCCACCTTAAGTCAGATCACGTTTTGTTTGGTTATGAGTTAAGTTTGTGCTGCTGGCTCTATTCTATTCTATTCAGCTGATTTCTAAACTTGAAAGATCTGTGGAGTACTTTAATGCGTTACTGGTGCAATGTGCAATTAATGAAGATCGGCCACCAGGCTGGTCCAATTTAGTCATGAAACCTCCCACACTAAAATGACAGGTGTTTCAGTTTCATTGTCCAACCCCTGTATCCCTCTTCTTTGGCCTGGTGCATTTCAAACTTGTGAACCTTGATATTTATAGTAAATTGTTCATTTTCCAGGGGGATCTTCTCCCCCAGTGGTGTTGTCTTAAATATTAGTGCTTTCGCCAGCGTAGAAAGTGCCGCCGCGCTACATAATAATAGATTCAATGCAGTGTTGAGGCTGTCATTTCCAGCATCTACATGGATGTTAAAATCATCCACTATAATTATTTTATCTGAACTGAGCATTAAATCAGATAAAAAGTCTGAGTAATCAGACAGAAACTCTGAGTAAGGACCAGGTGGACGATAGATAATAACAAATAAAACAGATTTTTGAATTTCCCAATTAGGGTGGGCAAGACTAGGAGTCAGGCTTTCAATTCAGGAAGTCTGGGCAGCTGTTGGGCCGTGGTAAGACTGCTTATGATGGGTTATGCAGAAAGGTACAGACTCAAACCCAGACTCAGTATATCTGGAGCTAATTGGAGGGATTAGATCTTGGAGCAGTATCTGTTTCTGCACGACGAAGGATTGAACAAGAGGATTCGGATGATTGGATTGGATTTTTTTGCCACTGAGAGGTAACGGAAAGACTAAAGGCTGTCAACAAATTAATCAGTACAGTCTGTTCCAAAACAAGTCACAGAATCAGAAATTTGGCTCCCTGGCGGCCCTGGACTGCCACTTATCTCAGTCTTCTCTTGGATGTTTTGTAAACAAATGCTCTACGCCCCCTATGTCCTGTCTTCTTCTGATCTGTGTTGGACTGTTAGCCGAGGAGGGGAATTTGAGTCAGCCCCACAGTAGCCCAAACCCCCCTCCATCCATCCCTGCCCCTCCCCGCCTTACTGCTCCCATGTTATGCCATGTGCTTCTTGCAGTATCGCAGAGGTTTTTGCAACCTTATACTGTGTATGTGTGTATGTATACAAAGTATGAGATGATTTTTTTTCCTCACTTATCCTTATATGTTTTCGGTACTGTTTCTGTCTTTTTAATGGCAGCGCCTCCAGAAGGGGGTGGCACTAGCGGCGGTGCCCAAAGGGTGTGGCGGCTGCAGACACCCATCTCCCTTATGTTAGTCATGTCTGTCCCTCTCTTGGATGGTTGTCTGAATGAAATTTCATTATATAATGATGAAACGATGTTGTATAATTCATTGTATAATGTTTAATTTCCTTGTATGTATAATGACAAAGTTCTATTCTATTTTATTCTTCAAAAGAATTAAAACTTTGTCTGGGTCTTTGATTAATTACTAAGCTGGCATTGAAGATTGCGGCTACTCCTCCTTGACCTGTGCTTCGAGCATTCTGACAGTGTGACTCGGGGGTGTTGATTCATTTAAACTAACATATTCATCCTGCTGTAACCAGGTTTCTGCAAGGCACAAAAAATCAATATGTTGATCAATTATTAAATAATCTACTAACAAGGACCTGGAAGAGAGAGGCCTAATATATAATAATCCACATTTAACTGTTTTATTCTTTGGTGCAGTTGAAGAAGCTTTGTTTTTCAATTTTTAAGACCAGGTTTTCCCCAGAAACTTTCCTAATTATCTATGATTTTTTGGACACCACTCAGACAGCCACTGATTCAACAACATATGGCTAAACATGTCGCTCCTGGTCCGATTGTGGAGGGCCCCAGAGAAAACAAGAGAGACCGACATTGTTTTTGCAAAGTTACACACCAAGTCGGTATTAATTTTAGTGACCTCTGATTTGCATAACTGGGTGTCATTACTGCTGACATAAATAATGATCTTAGCAAATCCACAATTAGCCTTAGCCAGCAGTTTCAAATTTCCATGAATGTCGCCTGCTCTGGCCCCTGGAAGACATTTGACTATGGTCGCTGGTGTCGCTAGCTTCACGTTTTTCAAATGATGAAAAGTGACACATGATACTTCCAGTATGATATAGCAGAGAAAATAGTGTAGTGTCAGTGCTCCAGACATTCCAACACAAAAACTCCCCATAAGATTTGATACATAAAAGTCAATCAAAACTGCAAAAAGAGTGGCGATAAAAGAAACAAGGGGTCCAAAAATCAAATATTAGTTTACATGTGTTCTTTGTTGTGTCTGTGTAGGTTCTCAGTCATCAAGGTCATAGTAGTTTCTGGAGCTTGAAAAAAGGCGACTGGACTTATTTTTTTTCTTGAAGACGTTTCACCTCTCATCCAAAAGGCTTCTTCAGTTCTCAAACCAAATGGTGGAGAGACCCAGGTATTTAAACCCCAGTGGGCGCAGTCCTCTGAAAGTGGTTATGAACCTCTATTGATCATCTGCATAATCACATGTGCCAAGGTGTGAAAGGAGGCATGGGCATTACAATCAGTGGTTTCAGATGAAACCAATTTAGGACTTAGCTCCATTGTTTCATGTGACCTACTGAGGTCACTGGAACAAAGGTGTGAATGGGGGTTGAGATGCCTTGGAAGGGAGTTCAGGATCAGACTGTAAGTGGGGGAAAGTTGGTGATGTAATCCACCTCCTCTGTTCAATGATGGTTGTTCACAGTGGGCATAGATGGTGTAAGGGTCCTGGGCCTTGTCCCCAGTGTTTTGTGTTTAATTCTGTTTTAACTGAGTTTTATTTTTCCTCGTTTGTTTTGGTTTTGATTATTCATCTTAGTTTTCTGTCTTGTTAGTTAAGGTTTAGGTCATTTTGTTCCTGTCTCCCCTGCATCTCTGTCGTGTGTCTGTGTGTTTCCTGTTTTACTTTGACAATCCTGTGTTCCTGGTGCTTTGTGCTTAGTTTTGCTTCCCTTGTGTTAGTTTCATTTGTTCCACCTGTCATGTCCTGCTGTTTCCTCTTGCCCTAATTACCTGATGTGTATTTAAGCCCTCAGTTTTCGACTGTTCATTGTCGTGTCGTTGTCTATGTTCCCTTTGCTGTGTGTCACCCTGCCTGTTAGTATTTAGTTCTGGCACCCGTCCAGCCCTGTTTAGCTCTGTTCATGTTTTCATTTCTCAGTAAACCACCTTTCCATTACATTTGCCTGTGTGTCCTGCCTTTTGGGGTCTGCCTCCGATTGCCACACAGCACACCATGACAGATGGCTTCTTTACTCCTCTTTCAAACCATCTGTCTTCCCTGTCCAAAATGTGAACATTGGCATCCTAAAAAGAGTGCTCTTTATCCTTCAGATGCAGATATACAGCTGAGTCTTGTCCTATCAAGGTGGCTCTTCTATGTTGTGCATTTCGTTTGTGAAGAGGCTGTTTGGTTTCTCCAGTGTAGAGGTCTAAGCACTCTTCATCCTCAGTGACAACAATACTTATGAGGTCTTGAGACGAGCCCCACAAGCACCTACGAGAAAAAAGTTATCTGCTACCTACAACAACTTGAAGTGGGAGACCTGCACAGGTGAGCTAACAGTGCATCACTGCATCACATTACCAGGAAATGCTGCACCACAAAGTCCTGAAGACAGAGCGTGTCAAAAAATCTGTAACACAGACAGTGAATTTTGTAAGTTTTTCTCTGAAAAATTTGTGTTGGGGGAAAAGATGCTGTATTCTGGCCATTCAAATTCATATATTGCTGATTAAAATATTTTCAGTTTTAGACTGTTCAATAAATGTTAATCCTGTTCAGCCCACGGCTTAGACTGTGTTTTCAATTTTGGCCTTTTCTGTGATTGAGTTTGACACCCCTGCTCTAGAGTGTCTGCTGCTGGCCATTTCTTTCACAAGAATGGAAGAAATGGTTCCCCTTCATGTCAACTGAAGAAAATGCTACCTTCTTATAATTAAGATGATTATTAATATTTAGGACAATATATTCTGAGAATGCAAAGATGTTTGCATTATCCCACACCTTTTTTTTTTGTTTTTTGTTTAAACTTTTGCAATAAAAAGTAAAAAACAATAGAAAAGTAAGCCATGTGGAGGCCTTTTCCCCTTTTGATTTCTCTGTCTCCATTTATTGAGCTTTAGGGTTAAGTGTAGATGATGTCTACCACCCTTTGATATAAAAAAAAAAATCCTGAATTTTTTTGAGTAGTTACATAATTATGGCACTGGGCTAAGTGGGCCGTCTGATTTAGCAGCTCCTTTGTGTTTGATTGTTTTTGTTGTTTTTTGTTTTGTTTAATTGTTGTTTTTTGTTTTTAAACCATTTTCTTTACCATTGTTTACGCACAAGGCCAACTGATGGTATTGAGTTTAAATAATTTCTCAAACCTGGGATAAATAAATTCTTGTCTCATCTTACGAAGAAACTATTTTTCATTTAACCAAAATACACCTACCAACCATGTCACTACAGAAGGGACAAAAAGCTCATAACAGGAAGTAACCATTCATGGTTTCCTTCATCAGTTTGTTTCTTTGTAGACAGTAAAAGAAAAGTCCTTCCATTATACTGAAGAGAAGGCAGACATTTCCACAGCAGATATCTCCAAAATGGAGTCACACAATAACTGCCTTGATCGACAAAAATCACTACAGGCCCTTTAAAGCATCGCTTAATTCTTTGTATGATGAATCGTTTCACATATCAGAACTCTGAGCATTTCCTTTCTCAACAACAGCGAGCAAAGTCGGTTTGACCTTCATGTGCTGCTGCTGTCAGATGCAGTCAGACTGAGGACAGACTCACTCTTTGTTTCTGAGCCCTTTGTACATATTTAGACTTTAAAACCATTCTCATGCTGTGACTCATTGATGCTGCCATTAACAGCTGACATCTGTTCATCAGTTCTTCAAGTGTTTCTGCTTCTGGTGAATAATCTGTGTGTGTGTGTTAACTCACGTCACCATAGGAAACCAGAATGGCAGCACACAGTTGGTCAGAACCGTCAAGAGAATGAACAGACCTGAAGAAAGTGTAAAAATTAAGGAAAAAAAAAACACCTCTTGTCCTCTAATTCAGAATACACACTGAATGTAATCCAGATTAATGTCACATAGTCCAGAAAGCTAAAACCAGATAACTGCAACTGATACTATGACATAAAGGATATGGCTGAAGGAGGATCTTGATGGCAACAGTCCTCAGTGGGTTGAACGGACTCAGCAGGTAACAAAATGAGTAGGCACTAAACCTGTTAATGATGTTTCCATTGCTGAGAACCATGAAGACCTGCAGCGTAACAGGTCATATAGACAGGTCAGAGAAAGAATTGTGAGAGACAGACAATTCAGGTAGAGAGACAGGGAGAGAAAGAGAGAGAGGTCAGATGGTAAAATGGGTCAGAGACAGACTGGTAAGATAGAAAGACTGGTGAAGGACCTTCTTTGATTGATAGAAGGGATCCAGATCCTCCAATGGGGTGTTGAGAAACTGAGAGGGTGGGTCCCCATAGATGAAGGGGAGGGGCTTCCCAGTCTCCAGGTGAGTGGCTGGTTTGGGCAGGTTTGTCTCAGTTCGCTGGGTTACACACAGGAGATTCTTGTCATGCAGCTAATCAACATTATCTATTATTGCCAGCTGAAAGATGTTCCGTACCTTTTTGTCCTTCCTTGTCTTTCGCTCCTTTGCCTCGGGTTCATGCTGCTGTTGGAGCTCCTCCAGTGAGGCCACTGTGAAGTGTCTGAAGACCTCCATACCCACAGGTGGCAGCAGAGACACCATCCTCTCATCTTGCAGCGCTGCTCGGACCTCACTGTCACCTAGCAACAGGGTCCTGTGGGGAGAAAAGGGACACAGTTTGGTTTTCTTGAAGCTGCCTCAGAGGTTTGCAGCTGTTTGTAAGACTTTAATTGATCATTATCAAGGGAGTGCCTCCTAACAGATTTATTATCATTTCGTCTCCCTTGTTAACGAGCCCATTTATCCTTCCATCCAACCTTCCAACCCAAATAACAGCAGCCGAGTGTGTCACCAGACACATTTTCTCATAGTATTTCTCATAATTATTTCCCAATTTTTTTTTATATGAAACTGAGTCTAAAAGTTATTAAAAAAGAGAAGCATGAACCTGATGTGTCAGGGGGTGAAATGAACCCATCTGATACCTGATCATTTATTAAACTTTCAATAACTCACAAGAACTCTGAGACATCAGCCTGAGCTAACGCATTAAAGTACTCCACAGATCTTTCAAGTTTAGAAATCAGCTGAATAGAATAGAATAGAGCCAGCAGCACAAACTTAACTCATAACCAAACAAAACGTGATCTGACTTAAGGTGGAGCACACATACATAAACATCAACGACAACCTGATAAAGAACTAACCAGAGCACAGACAATATAAACACACTTGGTAATCAGGGCAGTGACAACAGATGGGATCACAGGTGAACATAATGACGCTGACGAGACAAGGGGAAGCAAAACTGAACATGACAGGGACCGGACAACTATCAAAATTAAACAGGAAGTCAGATGGGGGGAACAAAGATGTATACCTGACAGAGAAACACAAGGAACTAGAAAACACATAACCAAACCCCACAACCAAAAGAAACCCAGAACAGAACAGACAAAATAAGCAAAACAAAACACGGGGTCCATGGGACCCCGGACCATGACACCACGTCCCGTAAGCGGGATGGATGTAGTGCATTGTACAGGGGTTGGACAATGAAACTGAAACACCTGTCATTTTAGTGTGGGAGGTCTCATGGCTAAATTGGATCAGCCTGGTGGCCGATCTTCATTAATTGCACATTGCACCAGTAAGAGCAGAGTGTGAAGGTTCAATTAGCAGGGTAAGAGCACAGTTTTGCTCAAAATATTGCAATGCACAAAACATTATGTGTGACATACCAGAGTTCAAAAGAGGACAAATTGTTGGTGCACATCCTGCTGGCACATCTATGACCAAGACAGCAAGTCTTTGTGATGTATCAAGAGCCGTGGTATCCAGAGTAATGTCAGCATATCACCAAGAAGGACGAACCACATCCAACAGGATTAACTGTGGGCGCAAGAAGAAGCTGTCTGAAAGGGATGTTCGGGTGCTAACCCGGATTGTATCCATAAAACATAAAACCACGCTGCCCAAATCACGGCAGATTTAAATGTGCACCTCAACTCTCCTGTTTCCACCAAAACTGTCCGTCGGGAGCTCCACAGGGTCAATATACACAGCCGGGCTGCTATAGCCAAACCTTTGGTCACTTGTGCCAATGCCAAACGTCGGTTTCAATGGTGCAAGGAGTGCAAATCTTGGGCTGTGGACAAAGTGAAACATGTACTGTTCTCTGAGTCCACCTTTACTGTTTTCTCCACATCCGGTAGAGTTACGCCATATCATGGCATTCCCTTGGCCCAATACTTGTGCTAGATGGGCGCGTCACTGCCAAGGACTACCGAACCATTCTGGAGGACCATGTGCATCCAATGGTTCAAACATTGTATCCTGAAGGCGGTGCTGTGTATCAGGATGACAATGCACCAATACACACAGCAAGACTGGTGAAAGATTGGTTTGATGAACAATGAACATGAAAGTGAAGTTCAACATCTCCCATGGCCTGCACAGTCACCAGATCTAAATATTATTGAGCCACTTTGGGGTGTTTTGGAGGAGCGAGTCAGGAAACATTTTCCTCCACCAGCATCACGTCGTGACCTGGCCACTATCCTGCAAGAAGAATGGCTTAAGATCCCTCTGACCACTGTGCAGGACTTGTATATGTCATTCCCAAGACAAATTGACGCTGTATTGGCTGCAAAAGGAGGCCCTACACCATACTAATAAATTATTGTGGTCTAAAACCAGGTGTTTCAGTTTCATTGTCCAACCCCTGTATATGGCAGATAAGACCCTCCTATTTTGATTGACACCTCATTCAGCCAATCATGTAACTGGCTTCACCAAAATCAACCGAAATGCTACATGATGCCCCCTGGTTATTACGGGCTCTGGAAAACCCATTTCTTAATATAAAAAATGGAGGTTTCCAGCATTCCATATAAAATGCACTACATACCGGACAGGATGCGACCAGTTAACAGGCAAAGACATGGGTTTTCCAGAGTCACTAATAACCAGAGGGCATAGTTTTTTAAGGTAATTTTGGTTCGACTAGTTAATAGGTTAAAAAAATTCAGCACTACTTTTAATGTCGGTCTGCTTGTTACAAACTATCTCAATTAAAAGCAAAGAGAGATTCACTAATTGTGTTTCATGTTATTCTGCTCAATTTCAACAACACAACAAAGCCCAAAAACACTGCTTATGACTGATTATTATTATTATTAATCTCTGTCTATTATTATTAATCTCTGTGTCTCTTCCACAGCATGTCTTTTGTCCTGTCTTTCTCCCCTCAGCCCCAACCAGTCGCAGCAGATGACTGCCCATCCCTGAGCCTGGTTCTGCTGGAGGTTTCTTCCTGTTAAAAGGGAGTTTTTCCTTCCAACCGTCGCCAAGTGCTTGCTCATAGGGGGTCGTTTTGACTGTTGGGTCTTCTCTGTGTTATTGTCTTTACCCACAATACAAAGCACCTTGAGACAACTGTTTGTTGTGATTTGGCGCTGAAATAAATAAAATTGAATTGAATTGATTGGAGATTTCATTTAGGCTACACAAAAGCATATTCACCTGCAAAACACAGTGGTTACTAAAGGGACTGAGGTTTGAGAAAGTCTGGTGGTTGTTTCTTTCCAGAAGTTTTGTATTGGTGGACAGAGGCAGAATGCATGAAGGTGGTCATCAGTTGTGTTAAGTGTACAGTGTGTGCAGTTACTTAACAAATAAAGGGAACAC